>ML814742.1:24075-43906 GCA_009831015.1 Picea engelmannii | reverse complement strand
ACTGTTAATCCTTAAAATCATCCTTCATTTCTTATTCCAACAAGCAGGACTTAATCAAGCAATGAGATGTATGACCACCTTTTACTCCATGACTTTTTCTATTATGCTTATGCTATCCTTCCACTGTATTTTGATCAATGGATGATAGTACACCCGATATCAGATCGACGGTCGGGATCTCCTTTGGGTCTTTGGAGTTAAAATATTCCAAGTCTCAACCCTTTCTTTCCTTCGTACTTCAATCTTCCAGAGCTGACAAGCCTTTGACGTGTGTCCCTCTCAGATTAACGATCAATATCTCCTCGGGTCTCCGGACTTCAGAGATTTCAAATATCAACCCGTTCTTTCCTCCAGAGTGATAACCTGCTGAGTCATTCACAAGATGGTGGAGATTGCTTGCTATCGGTTAACGTTTTCACTTACACTGTACTTCCACTGTAGTAGATCGATGGATGAGACTGCTCTTGAATTGATCTTCATATCGGACGTCTCGTGTCCACTTCAGGTTTTCGGCATTCAGGACTTCGGATCTTTGGGCGAGTGATGGTGGTAAAACTCCCGAAGAAAAACTCCCAGAGTGACGTAACTCTTGATGACGTGTCACTAGACGAGAAGTTGCCATGTGTCACTCTAATTCGTGATTTGCACATACTTGAAATGATGATTTAAACTTAACACTTGTCATTCTTTGACTGTGCCATGTGTCCTTTATTTGACAGTCAGGATAGTATCTTAGATCGACGGATAAGATTACCTTTGGACCTTCGTCCTTCCATACTTTTGACATTTCTTGGTGGTGAAACTCTCAAGGAAATTCTTCTGGAGTGATGTAACTAGCTTACGTCACTTGTTGACATGGCACGAGCCAATTTCCTCTTGACTCTTGTCATCACCTGATTATGCCATGCGTATTTTCTGATGTGGTCTGCTGACATGGTTTGCCGACATGGTCTTCTAACGAGGTATTCCACTATGCCCTTTTGCTGACGTGTTCTACTGACCAATAGCCCTGAACCAATGGTCCTTGTTTGTCCTCCAAATCCAACGGTCCTTATTCATTTTAGATTTCTGGGCTTCGGGTATTTCATATCTCAAACATTTCGAAGTGTAACCTCTTAGTGACTTTAAAACCGAACTAAATGTTGTTCGTCGATTAGGATCTTAGATCGACAGCTTGATCTGTCAGCATTGTGGATTTGGTAGCTTATCTTGTCCTTCCACATGAAAGTGATCTGAAGGCTGGCGGGAATTCGCATAATCGAATTCTCAAACTTTTTTCTCTCTTATCATGTCCTTCCACTCAAAGTGATCCAACGGTTGTGAAGTTTCTTAAAACAGATCCACAATCGAGAATGATTGTGCAACCACAATCCGTGAGTGTTTTAACTCATCACCCAACTCCACAATGGGAAGATGTGCACTATTGGTGAGTTAACCACAATAATTGTTCTTCAAATCTATAAGACCAGATGGTCTTGACTAATTGCGGGATGGGAACAAGCGCGATGTTTAATTCTCCTTTCAATCTCCGCAATTCATCCCTATCGTATATTTGGTGATTTCTCATCTGACGAACATGATTTAATCTGACTTAACCTCATTGTTTGTTGGATCAACCACAGTCATAGATATTTGAAGCTATGAAATCTGACGATCTAGACATATTGCGGGATTGTAACTAGTGAGTTGTTTAATTTATCTTTTGCTCCCTGCAATTCATCCATGCCGTTGATCTAGCTTGCAGATCCAATGGTCTTGATTTTATCTGAGCTTTAATATCCAGTCACTTATGTACTACGCTTTCCTTTCTGAGTTGTGATCTCTTCTTCTTGTTCGCTCCTCCTCCTAAGCTTACGCTTCCTTATGCTCCCCCTTTTGTTCTTTCCATCAATGACAAGCACACTCTTTCCTGCAAAACATGCTAATAATCTCCCCCTTTGGAATTGATGGAAACCCTCAAAGGTTTCACTAGACTGCTTAGACCTCCAACTATAGCATCTAGACTACTCCTTTTCTCCCCCTTTGACATCAATGTCATAGAAAACATGATCCCCCTGAGTTGTTGCAGTAATTTTCAGAGGTATCATATATTCAACCAACACATACCCCCCCTCACTGGATGGACTCTCTTAGGTTCATAATGGGGTCANCTCCTTTTCTCCCCCTTTGACATCAATGTCATAGAAAACATGATCCCCCTGAGTTGTTGCAGTAATTTTCAGAGGTATCATATATTCAACCAACACATACCCCCCCTCACTGGATGGACTCTCTTAGGTTCATAATGGGGTCACGCCTGACTTCTGACGTAGATACTCAAATTGAGCTTTTGCAAGTGGTTTAGTGAAGACATCAACAATCTGATCTTTGGATGGAATATAATGCAAAGAAACAACAGTCTTGGTCACCTATTCCCTTAAGAAGTTATACTTGATGGGTATATGCTTGGTCTTGGAGTGAAATATAGGGTTATTTGACACACTGATTGTACTGGTGTTATCACAATGAATTGGGATCGGTGCAGTATATTTTACCTCCAAATTTGTAAGTGTCTGAATCATCCACAATACTTGGGTACATCGAGTGGCAACTGCAATGTATTCAACTTTTGTAGTTGATAAGGAAATGGAACCTTGATTCTTTCTGAACCATGATACAAGAGAATCTCCTAAGAAGAATGCACCTCCACTCGTGCTTTTCCTTTCATCCACGCAGTTAGCCCAATCAGCATCTAAATAGACTGACAGTTGAAAATTATGATTCCTAGGATACCATAGGCCATATTTCATTGTTCCTTTCAAGTATCTAAATATTCTTTTGACAACTAACAAATGACTATGTTTAGGTGCATCCTGATACCTTCCTACTATTCCAACAACATGCATTATGTCTGGATGGGATGTTGTGATATACAATAGGATTCCTATCATAGACCTATAGGAACTCTGATCAACATTAGGTGAGTCATCATCCTTGCTTAACTTGCATCCAGTGACCATAAGTGTGCTCATAGGTGTAGAATCTTCCATTTGAAACCTTTTCAACATTTCTCTTAGATATTTCTCGTAAGAAAGAAATAATCCTTCATACCTCTAAGTAATTTGTAGACCAAGAAAAAATGATAGTTCCCCTATCATAGACATTTCAAATTTAATCTGCATGGCATAGGCAAACCATTGTACCCACGAAGCATTATTGCTTCCGAATATGATTTCATCTACATAGACCAACACAATGAGAAAATCATTACCCTATTTTTTGATATATAGATTGTTGTCAATTGTTCCTCTCTTGAACCCTTTGTCTTGAAGATACTTATCTAGTCTGTAATACCAAGCATGAGGAGCTTGTTTCAACCCATATAAGGATTTCTTTAGCTTGCAGACAAAGTCAGGGTTATTTGACAATTGGAAACCCTCTAGTTGTTCCGTACATACTTCTTCTTTTAGATATCCATTTAGAAAATATGACTTGACATCCATTTGAATGACTTTAAACTATTTATGACAAGAATAGGCAAGAAACATTCTAATAGATTCTAATCTTGCTACAGGTGCAAATGTTTCATCAAAGTCCAATCCTTATATTTGAGCATATCATTTGCAGACCAATCTAGCCTTATTTCTTACAATATTTCCTTTCTCATTCATCTTATTTTTGTAGACCCATTTGGATTCTACTACATTTTTATTTGTTGGCCTAGGAACGAGTTCCCAACTGTCATTCTTTTCAATCTAGTCCAATTCCTCATTCATTGATTTTAACCAATTTACATATTCAATGGCTTCATTGATGTTCTTGGGTTCCACCATGGATATGAAGGCCATATGTGATTTCTCGGTGTCTTTGGTTATCCTTCTTCTGGTTTGTACACCTTTGTCTTTCTCACCAATTATCTAACTTTCAAGATGATTATTTTGAGTAATTCTAGAGGAAGGATTTGATGTTGATTGTTGTCCTAACTCTTGTTGTCTAGGTGTCTCTTGTCCATTTGATTCTTGGACCTGTTCATCTTCAGTTTCAGCTGTGTCCTTTGTAGTAGACTTAGCTCACCTCTCTTATTGGAATTCCTTCATCAACCTTTAAATCAATGCAATCAACTAATTTATGCAATATTTTATTAAATCATTTATATCCTTTACTATTGGTAACATATCCTAATAAGATGCCTTCATCAGACCTATCATCATACTTGCCAAGGTTTTCATTATTATTATTTACGTAGCACTTGCTCCCAAAGACTTTGAAGTGTTTGATTGAAGCAGATCTTCCATACCACAGTTCATAAGGTGTCTTGTCACTATGTGGTATGAGGTGGGATTTGTTAAGAATATGGATTGTTGTTTGTATTGCTTCTACCCAGTAAGTTTGACCAATGTTCTTCTCATTCATTATTGACTTGACCATTTGCTGAGTTGTTCTGTTTTGCCTCTCAACTACTCCATTTTGTTGTGGAGTTCTTGGGATTGTGTATTCTCTCTTGATCCCATGTTTGTCACAAAAATCTTTGAAATCACTTGACATAAATTCTCCTCCTCTGTCGTATCTTACTACCTTTAACCTCTTTCTTGTTTGATTCTCAGTTAAAGCCTTAAATATTTGAAATTTCTTAAATGATTCAGCTTTTCCTTTGAGAAAATAAACCCAAGTAAGTATGGAGTAATCATCAATGATCAACATAAAGTAGTTTTCCTTCCCTGTGCCTTCCTGTCTTGATGGTCCACATAAATCCATATGAAATAATTGGAGTGGTTTCTCTGTTGAAGAAGAGATCTTGGATTTAAACTGTGTCCTGGTTAGCTTTCCTACTTGGTAGGGTTTACACACAAAGTCTTGTGGCTTTGATATTCTTGGAAGATCTTTTACTGCCTAAAGATTTTTGAGCTTGATTAAGTGGTCAAAGTTTAGATGTCCAGGTCTCCTATGCCATAACCAAATTTCATCATGTTTTCTTAGATGACACTCTTCTTTATCTTCTTTCAGTACATATACATTATTTTCTGTCCTTATGCTTTTAGCCACCACTTGACCTAAATTTATAGATTTTATCTTACAATCCTTGGAAGTGAACACCACTTCACATCCTCTATCACACATTTGAATTACACTGATTAAATTATGTTTCATCCCATCTACAAGAAGAACATCCTGGGATTTTCCTTTACCATTACTCAAACTCACCATCCCTTTACCCTTGATTTTACCTGATTCATCATTTCCAAAGGTTACATTTCCTGTTTTTCTTTTACTTATAGTAAAAAACTTATCCTTTTCTCCAGTCATGTTCTTGTAACATCCACTGTCTATATACGAGGGGTATTTTTGTTTTTGAGCTGAAAGTACTAGTCCACATTTTTCACTATCTTTCTTTTTCCATGTGCTGGCATTTCTAGCTAAAGGATTTATCCTTGGATCTACCTTGTACTTCTTCAGATGGTAGTTTGCAACTTTGTGGATGAAGTTACAACAGTTATAACATTCAAGCTCATTGTTCAGTAGGTAAAAGTGACTGGTGCTACATTGTCTATTCATTAGCTACTTAGTTCTATGTTGTAAATATTGTTTATTTCTTGACCTCCTCAATTGCATGTCTCTAAACTTAATTTGACAATTTACAATCTTATGAAAAAAATTAGAACAGTAAAAACAATAGCCATGGAAGAAATTTTGGCATTTGTTGTGCCATCTTCTGATCTCTTTATTTTTTATCAGGGATCATCTTGTCTTTATTAGCTTTTGGTGACATAGTACTCTCATGGTTTGATTGTTTGTTGACTCAGAACTTGATCATCTTTACTGGCTCTTTGCTTTCTGGTTGTTTGTTGCTTGAGCCATTTACATAACCTAAACCAGTCTTCAACAAAGGAGATCTTTTTTTGATCATAATGTCATTAAGTTCTATTGTGGCTTTAATGCTTGGAATATTTTGGAGATACAATGTTTTAAACTTCTCCATCTCTTTTCTGGTTTTTACTACTTCTTCTTCCAAGGATTCACATCTTTCCTTCTTTTCTGATAGCTGTTGTTTCAGAATGTCCTCTATTTTCTTTGCCTCTTCTAATTCCACTTTTAGCAGGGAAAAGTCTTCATCAGGCCCTTTATTGTCTTTCTCGAACTGTATCAACAATTGCTTTTTCTTTTTCTTCTTAGATCTGAGTCTAGCAATTTCTTCTAGAGCACTGATTAGTTCTCCTTCCAAGTCAACCACAGCTTGTTCATCATCAACATAACTTACTATGGCTTTATTATCATAATAATCTTTGGTCATAATCATAAATTCATTAATCTTATCTTCACAGGAAGAGTCACTATATGTGTCTTCTGAAGAGTCATCATTGTTTACACATAGACTTTTCTTTTTACCAAATATCTTGGGTTTGTACTTCTTTTCACCTTTAGAATTCTAATCCTATTTCTTGTGTGGACACTTAGATGAAAATTGACCTATCTTTCCACAGTTAAAAAATTTGAAGGGAAATTTGCCTTGGTACTTGCCTGGTCCTTTCTTTAGTCTTCTCATAATTTTTGCTTCAATTTCATCAGGCTCAGAATCCTCATTCTTATCTTCTATAAATGATGCTTCTCTAGAGGTGGGTTTATCTTTACCTATCCTCATTTCATAGGTAGTCAGAGTTCCTAGGATTTGGTCAATAGATAGAGATTTTATATCATTAAGTTCTTCTATAACAAAGACCTTTGGGTTGAACCTATTTGGCAGAGATCTCAAAATTTTCTGAACTAAAGAGACATCCTCAATTTTTTCACCAAGTCCTATCATTGAATTTACTTGTTCTTCAACTCTCAGAAAGTACTTCCCAACAGTTTCATCCTCTTTCATCTTTAGTTGTTCAAACTGTAATCTATAGTTTTGAAGCTTGGCATCCTTTACCTTCTCATTACCTTCATAACTACTGATGAGTTTATCACACATTTCTTTGGAATATTCTAAGTGCATAACTTTTACAAATTTTGTTTCTTTAAGCCCACTCAGAATAACATTCATAGCCTTAGCATTGAAGATGAATTCTATCTTTTCATCCTTAGAAGCTAGTACAACTGGTTTTACATAACCAGTCTCTACCACATCCCAGACATCTGCACCTAGGGCCATTATGTAGGTTCTCATCCTAACTTTCCAAAAGGTGAAGTTTGTTCCATTGAACAGGGGGGCTTTATTGGTTGATGTTCCTTCATGGCTACTCATGTTTAAGCTCTAGGATCTACCCTTAGATAAAAGGAACCAGCTCTGATACCAATTGTTGGACAACTAAGAGGGGGGGTGAATCAATTGTAACTATTCTTAAACAATTATGCCCATTTTAAACTCTTTACATAACACTCAATGACGATCATAATAAATTACGGAAGTAAGAAATAGAATATTCAACATCAATCACACACATGAAATACACAGAGACAGATATTTCCTGAGGAAACCCATAAAGGAAAACATCTCTTCTTATTGATATGATAAGTAATGTTTATTTTCTGTACATTATATTTCTTATTAGATCCAACTCTTATTGAGGCTACAACCTCTGTTTTACAAGCATAAACTTGTTGAGAGCACCAACTCTCTGGTTTCTCTAGCACCCACTAGAAGGAAGTACCAACTCCCTGAGTGTTCTAGCACCAAATGGATGGAAGCACCAACTTCCAGTCACAGAGGCACCAACCTATATAACAGAGAACAATAGTTCTCCCTTGCACCACCCTACCACCTTGGTTTTTCTGGATGCAACTAGATGGAAGCTACAACTCCCTGTGTTCAAGCACCCACTTGAAACTCTGAGGACATCAGTCCTCCCTAGCACTTCCCTACCACATTGAAATATAAATCTTTTATTTTATTGAATTTATCACAGTGATACAACATTTATATATGGCTTACCAGTCTCATCATTGTTCTACTACACTACTCTACTTTGCCTTCATCAGTGTCTCTCTGCTCACATCACCTGTGCTTTCTGTTCTTATGCATTTTATGCTCTGTGTGCCATCTCTCTTATATGCATTATACCTCTTCATGATCTTCTTTTTTTTGTTGTTCTTCTCTACAGGTTGTTCACTGTGTCTCTTCCTCACAACTGCATAGCTAACCAACAGATGCCCTCACTACTTTGTCTTGCATCCTTTCTCATGTTGAGTCCTCTACCTAATCATCATTGCAACTCCTCGTCATCTCTAGTGGTTAGCACCATGTGTTCATCATCAGTGAGCGTTAGGTTGATATCCCTTAGCTTCTCTGGTAGGAGAAACTCTTCATCTTCTTTGTCAATTACAACCAATCAATTATGGCTTGTTTGGCTTCTAATCACTGGAGGTGACCATACGCTTGGGCTTAATGATCGCATGAGCACTTATCAATTCAATGGCCATGATTCATTCTCCTGAAATGGATGTTTTTCATAACTTCGACACTTTTCCCTTCAGAACTTTTGGGTTTCAAACCTTTTGAAACTTTCGAATCATAATTTCTGAATAGATTGGATGGTTCACATTACATCTCGAAACCAGATCAATGGTTAGCATTAATACTTACATTCATCCTTCATTGCTTAATCCAACAACCAGGACTTAATCAAGAAATGAGATGTATGGCCACTTTTACTCCGTGACTTTGTATATTATGCTTATGCTCTCCTTCCACTGTATTTTGATTAGCGGTTGATAGTACACCCGACATCAGATCAATGGTCGAGATCTCCTTTGGGTCTTTGGACTTCGGAGATTTCAAGTCTCAACCCTTTCTTTCCTCTGTACGTCAATATTCCAGAGATGACAAGCCTTTGACGTGTGTCCCTCTCGGATTAACGGTCAATATTTCCTTGGGTCTCTAGACTTCAGAGATTTCAAATCTCAACCCATTCTTTCCTCCAAAGTGATCACCTACTGAGTCAGTCATAAGATGGTGGAGACTTCTTGCTGTCAATTAACGATTTCACTTACACTATCCTTCCACTATAGTAGATCGACGGATGAGACTACTCCCGAAGTGATCTTCAGATTGGATGTCTCATGTCCACTTCAGGTTTTTGGCATTCGAGGCTTAGGGTATTTGGGTGAGTGTTGGTGATAAAACTACCGAAGAAAAACTCCCAGAGTGGTGTAACTCTTGCGTCCCTTGATGACATGTCACGAGACGAGAAGCTGCCACATGTCACTCTATTTCGTGATTTTCACGTACCTAAAATGTTGATTTCAACTTGACACTTTTCGTTCTCTGACTATGCCACATGTCCTTGATCTGACGATCATGATAGTATCTTAGATCGATGGCTGAGAGTGCCTTCGGACCTTCATCTTTCGGGACTTCGAGACTTTTGACATTTCTTGGTGGTGAAACTCCCGAAGTAATTCTCCCGGAGTGATATAACTTTCTTACGTCACTTGTTGACATGGCACGAGCCAATTTCCTATTGACACTTGTCATCATCTGATTATGCCATTCATATTTGCTGACATGGTCTGCCGACGTGATATTCTGATGAGGTGTTCCACTATGCCTTTTTGTTGACGTGGTCTACAGGCAAACAACCCTGAACCAACGGTCCTTGTTTTTCCTCCAAATCCGACGGTCCTTATTCATTTTGGATTTATGGGCTTCAGGTATTTGATATCTCAAACATTCGAGAGCATAACATCTTTACAACTTTAAACCCAAACTAAATGTTGTTCGTCGATTAGGATCTTAGATCGACGGATTGATTTTTCAGTGTTGCGGCTCTGCTAGCTTATCCTATCCTTCAACATGAAAATGATCTGACGGCTGATGGGAATTCGCATAATCAAATTCTCAAATGTTTTTCTCGCTTGTCCTTTCCTTCCACTCAAAATTGATCCAACGGTTGTGAAGTTTCTTAAAACAGATCCACGATCGAGAATGATTGTGCAACCACAATCTGTGAGTGTTTTAACTCATCACCCAACTCTACAATGGGAAAATGTGTGGTATTGGTGAGTTAACCACAATCGTTGATCTTTGAATCTATAAGACCAGACGGTCCTGACTAATTGCGGGATGGGAACAAGCGCGGTGTTTAATTATCCTTTCAATATCCACAATCTTGGGACTGCTGCAAATCCTAAACATGTTAAATTATCAAAATTTATGTCAGGGAAATACAGAGCTAAATCTAAGAAAATGTTGAAGGATTTTACTGATATTTTTGCATGGAATTATGAAGATCTTAAGACTTTTGATGAAACTATTTTGCAACATAAGATAACTTTAAAAGAAAATGTGAATCCTTTCAAGAAGAAATTAAGAAAGATTAATCCTCTTTTGTTACCTATTATGGAGAAAGAATTCAAAAAGCTTATGGATGCTAAGATCATTGTACCTCTAAGGTACTCTAATTGGGTGGAAAATATGGTACCAGTGAGGAAAAAGAATGGTGAAATCAGACTTTGTGTTGATTTCAGGAATATAAACAGATGCTCTCGAAAAGACAACTATCCACTGCCCAAAATGGAACACATCTTGCAGAGGGTAGTAACATCTATTTCGTTGTCTATGATTGATGGTTTTTCTGGGTACAGCCAAGTTGTTGTTCATGCTGATGATATGGAGAAGACTGCCTTCATGACACCATGGGGAAATTTCATGTACACTCAGATTCCTTTTGGTTTGATAAACACATGGGATATGTTTCAGAGAGCCATGGATATAACCTTCATGAGAGAAAAGGACAAGTTTTTAGTCATCTATCTAGATGACATTACTATTTTTTCTAAATATGAAGACGAGAATCTTCAACATCTGAGACAAGTATTTCTGAAATGTAGAAGCTATGGTCTTTCCCTTAATCCAAAAAGTCTCATTTTTCTTTAGAACAAGGGAAATTACTTGGCCACATTGTTTGTGTTGGTTGAGTTAAGATTGATCCTGCTAGAGTGATAGCTATTCAAAGGCTTTCCATTCGTAGAACTAAGAAAGAGATTTAGTCTTTTCTTGGGAAGATAAATTTTCTTAGAAGATTTATTCCTAAATTTGTTGAATTGGTCAAACACATATCTGGCATGGTGAAAAAGGGTAGTGAGATCAAGTGGAAGACAAAGGCTAAAGATTCTTTTCAGATGATTAATCAAGTTATTTTTTAAGCTCATGTTCTCATCAGTCCATATTTTGAAAAAGATTTTATGATTTTTTCTTTTGCATCTCATGACACTTTAGCAACTAATTTATTACAAAAAAAATATGAAGGTTTTGAACATCCTATTGCTTTCTTTAGCAGGGCACTTTGGGATAATGAGTTAAAATACAACATCATGGAAAAACAGGATTTTGCCTTGGTTAAAGAACTAAAATATTTGATAATTTATGTGTTACTCTCCAAAGTTATTTCCTATGTACCATCCAACGCAGTTGTTCCTGAGATTAATCTTAAGTCTCAAATAATAAAGTCAGGCATCAGGAATGTTTAAAAAAAAATGTTTTAAATGAGTGTGTTTCCTACCTTTAGTTATATAAGAAATTATCCTTAAATGAAATTAATAATAAGACAGTATAGAGGTTGTATTATGTTTTCTGAGTCAAAATTATAATATCAAATGGTGTGAAGGAAAGTTAAAAAACTGTAAAAAAATGCGGCATCAATTGCAGATGAGTCTCACCTTGTTTGCAATGGAAGAAAAGTAGAGAGCGCACCCTTGAACAGGATATAAAATGCAGTAATTCATGCATCTTGTAGGTCTTGTTTTAATCACAGTAAATACAGAGGAAAAATGTTTACCTAATGAATTGTTGATATAATATGATCACAGTAGTTGTAATACGAAATTGCAATCAATCAATTTTCAAGGAATTACATAAAGAAATTTAGAGAAATGAAAATACAGAGGAAACACATAACTCAAATTGAACAAAAATTAGAATCTTTGTTTGCACTTGTATTAATACTCAAAAAAGAGAGTTTCTCTATTACATATGGCCAGAAGCAACCTTGAATAGACTTTGAATCTACATACTTATACAAAATCTGTCACAACTCAAAATGATTGGACTTCTTACAATATTTAATTAAAATAACATATATCTGAATAAAACAACATTGTGTAAAATGTGATGAGATTCGTTGGCATTCTCCTCTATCTCTTCATCTGTTGGAATAAACACTTCTTTTCCTTAGTCCTTTAGGCTGAATACAGATTTCATATAGGCCATATTAATAATTCGAAATATTGTCTTGGCCGTTTTGGTTTTGTTGCCATCTGTCCCTCCAGATACGTTCAACAATGCAATGAATCATAGTTGAGATTGGGGGAGAAGGATAATCAGATGAATAGCACTGCATGGCTTGTCAAGGAATGGATAACAGGAATAGGAAAAGGTAATTGTTTGTGGAAAGAATGATAATGGAACAAGTGTATGATGATGAAGTGGGGATAAGTGGAGATTTGAATGTGGGTGAATGAGATAAGTGACTGTTGGGAGGTGAAAGGTAGAGAGGGAAAAAGGAAAGGGCACTGTGCACATTTTCTTACTTTCTCCCAGCTATGCTTGCTTTTCCATGTTCAATACATTGGTTTCATCTATCCAACAATTCCATCATGAATCTTGAGGGCTCAATTTTTTCATTTACTTGGAAAGTGAATAATTTCCTTTCTATCTGAGGCAACTTTTCTTGGATCCTTTTCACTTCTTGAGTTGTGGCCTAGAACTGTGAGGTTGGATTCACTAGCCATTTATTGATTTTAAGAAGATCAATATGGATCATTTCTTGAATGTCCACCATAGTTTCTTCTTTTCTCTTTCTGGAATTTTGCTAGTTCATTTCTATATCAATTTTCCCCAGGGCTTCTGATATGTTACTCCCCTCAAGATACGTAAGCCCTTTGTTTAATGATGAAAACACTTCTAGACAAGATTGTTTTACCACTCTAGAAATTATTTTTCTTTCTTCTAGATTTGTTCCCAAACCTTTAGATCCATCTCACCTTTTAAATGTTCAAAATGAGAAAGAAAAGGGAAATCAAGGGCATTATCTTTCTGCATCAATATGAGGACTTACTAAAACTTATAACGGGCCGAGCGAGCCTCTTTTTCCTTGACATAAATTTCATTTAGAGAAATATCTACTGCCTAATAGAAATTTTGGATGGCATCTACCTTCAAATAAAGGTCTTGTTGGGTAGATTCCAAATTCTCATTTATTTCCAATGCTTGAGCTTGGAAGGTCGAGATATCTATCGAGGTACCTTCGGTTAGGTCCAATATAGCTTGAATTTTTTCTATCAATTAATCACATTGAGTGACCAGAACTTGGTTGGTTTTTGAACTCTGATGGAGCTCTTTAAGGTTGGCCTAAAGTTGTTGAATTTGCTACCGATCATGAGCTCTGATTTGCTCGAAGTCTTGACTCATCTTGTTCCTGATAATTTGCTTGAAGTCTTGACTCATATTGTTCCTAATAATTTTCTCAGTGGTATATATTTGATTTTGTAAGTGCTCTACCAATAGACACTTATGTCGCAATTGTTCGGTAAAATTGTCCACAAACCATTGATTGGAACTGGAAAAATCACCTAACGAACCTGCAACCTCCTTTGCAAATTCTGGGTCATCTCGATCATTCCCATCATACACCATTCTCTTCCTTTTAATTATCGCTCCATATTTCTAGTGTGATTCCCTTTTAAAAATGGATTTATGTTTCTTACTAAAAAATAAATCCAAAGGATGCATCTCCTCGAGCAAGATGGCGCTAAGATCACTTACAAAAAAAAAATTGGAATTAGAATTTCCGAAGATGGATTGTAAAGGGGTTAGCGATGTAATGGTAGTAGAAATATCTGTATACTATTATTTTTCCATTGTATTTGAGGTGACAACAAGATTTTCTTATGTCGAAAGAGGCACATCTTGTTCGTGCTTTAGGAAAACTTTGAGTTGAGCTAGTGCCTGGGGGCTTACCTGGTCTGACAATGATTCTTATAATTCATGTGTTAACACCTCTGAGATCTTCTGGGTTCCTTCAACTTTGTGCTTACCAGAGTGACTTGATTCATAACCTATAGGAATAGATCCCTATGAAGGGGGAGTGTTTATTTACTCTCCTTGTAGTACATTTCGTAGACTATTTCACCTGTGCCTTTGAAAGCTGAGAAAACCATCTTGTTGATCCGTGGGTAGGGTACATAATCTATCCCGAACTTCCTCATAAGATTTAACTCCCCTGAATATTTCATCATACAGGGCGTTCTCATGCATATACTGCTTCAAGTTGAATTGGGATAGGTGGTTTTCCACTATCTTACATGGATCGTGTCTCTTGAATTCGATTTCAACCAATTTGACATCCTTTAGGGTTGCAGCCTCAACTTTGGAGTGACCAAAATCCAATAATGAAAACATGCCAACCTGAATACGAAAAGTCGGCCAAACCCTTTTCTATAATGCCTTCATCTCCTTGTTGATGCCTCCTATCACGGTCTAGTATGCCACTTCTCTACACACTAGCCTGTCAGGTAAAAATCATGGGAGACCATGCGGAGGGACAGAGAAACCAAATCTACGATCTCTCCTCAATGAACCAATCTACGATCTTACCGAGGTTTCCCACAATATTGTCTAAAATATGGGGAGGCGGGTGACCATACAGGGATATATGAATAGGTATTATGAAATTGTGGCATATTTCATAAAAGAAATCTTTAGCTTTCTCCTCCCACAACTTGGAGTGATAAAAAAGGATGGGCTTGGCACTAGCTGGGGTCCAGCTCCAATTCATCAATGGAAAAGGGGTCATGAAGCAGATGGCATCCATCACATATGAAAATATGTAAAAATGGGTGGGTTTCCCCTTTGATTTTGTTGTTTTGTAATCAGAAATTCCCTTGGCCAAGTTATCTGACAACATTTTGGCCCAATTAAAAGTGTAACTTTTCGCTACCTCATTCATGACAAATACCCATTCCACCAAGAAATGAGTAGGGATATTCTTTCCAAATAGACGACATATCATCATGGCTACATACATCATATGCACATCAAAATACATTGTCGCATACACACCATGAGTGTCAGTCCTAAATTTCTCTGGGTGCCCCCACCAGGTCCTAATTATATCGTGACCATCCCTAGCATTTTGGACACATTCCTTTTGCTCTAATTCCAAAATGAATGTGGCATTGTAAGTGTGTTTAGGATTTGGAGAAATTTTCTACAATACTTGTAGATGTTCTCATTAGAAAGATTCGATGGCAACCTGCTGACGGTTGATGATGCTCCTAGTCTGGACGTCAACATGTTCCAAGGCCTAGTTTATCATGTTGTTATAAGGCATGAGTCTCGACTATGCATCTATTGTGTGTAGCTTCGACTACGGTATGTGTCTAAGCTTAGCTGTAAAAGATTCATATTCTTCCTCATCAGAATCATCTTGACATTTGATGATTTCACATTCCAAAATCTCCAAAACATGTGTCCAAGTTTTAACGATGTTTGTGGCTCGCGGAGTGGTGTCAAACAAAATGTCTGCATTTGGGTTTGAATATTCGCCTGTCGCATCAAGATTTTTCTTCATTATCCATGACTCCATAATCTCTAAGGAAATATAGTGAGGTTACCTATTGCAGATAAAATCTGTGAGATTTTCAAACAGATAAAACTTGCTAATTGCGGAAGGTGAAAATGAATTCGAAATCAATGTTATTTTACTCAAATAAGACATTGATCTTCGTATAAATTAACTGGTGAATAATGTATTAAAATTAATGGAAATGTCTACCTGGCGATCCGCAATCCATGTTTCAATCATTATCCTTAAATCAATCATAAATTCCATCAACATTTCAATGGTTCACGTTTGGGGGTTTTAGATGTGACAGGGCGAGAACCTCCCAAATCCTAAATCCTTGAAAGGTTAATCTCTGGATAATTGCATTTAAAACCTCAATTAATCATGTTTAAAATGGTGCGTTAACTGCAAGTGTTTTAGGATTTTGGACTTCATGGAATTTTAATGTATCTCAAGAGGAACTTCCTGAAACCCGAAACTGTGAAGCAATTAATTATCAAATAATTGATTTTAAGTATTAACTAATTGCATTTAATTTTAAGTATTTCGGAAGTTTGAACTTCAGAAATTTTAGAATATGATATAGGGGAAACGTCTGAAATATGAACTGTGGAGTCATTAATTATCCATTAATCATGATTAACTTAATTATTCAACATTCAATACTTCGACATTTTGATATTTCGGTGATTTGTGAATTCATTCTTTGTTAAATTCCCGAAGGATCATATTGCATAGTGATGTGGTATAGATGACGTCATTTTGGATGATGTGTAAAGGAAAGGGGGTGCCATGTGTCGACTCAGAAAAGTATCAAAAGGTACATGTGTCATACGACTTGTGCCTTTAAAAGGTTAAGGAAAATTCACAAGCAGATAACTTCAGGTTTCTGAGTTTCGTAGTTTTTATTGTTTAGACTTATTGAAACATCTGAAGTGTGAAGCTCTGAAGAGAACGTTAGAGATTTACTTCTTTAAAATTCAGGCGGCTCCAGAACTCCATAGGTTATTAGTATCATTCGATCAAAAAGGGAAAACTCATTGATGAAGGATATCATGTGCATCTTATTATTAACTAACAAACAATGAATTTGATTTAAAACTAAAATGTCATTCATCAAGTTTCTGCTTTCTTCGGGTAAAAATTTATTTTCATGAGGTGAAAAATGTAGAGCTCAAAAGTTCTCCCTATGAGACATGAAAGAATAGTAGACTGAGTGCCTTTATTTTGAAAATGGAGTCATTATTGCATTTTTGGAAAACACTTTTAGGAGTTAACCATACACAAAAAAAATGAACTTCAACTGAACCTTAGAAAACCTTCAAAACTCTTGTGAGTGGGAAATCCCTCTACGGACTAGCACTTAGGGTTTAATTATGCATACAGAAAAGACCTAAAGATTTCTACTTTCTACTGTCATCCTATACCTAATCCCCATTATTCTTAAGCAAATACATAGTTAAGAAGATCAAGTGAGCATACCTTATTTCAGGTGTTTGATGTAGATCCTTCCTCACGCTTGATCGCTTTTTTATTGTAGTTCTCCTCCCAAGGCTAACCTTCATTCACACAAAACAAACAAAAAACTCCACATGCATTTGATATATAGATTAATGGGTTAGAGATTCAATAAACAAGTATGCAATAAACCATGAAAACCTCATATGGTGGGACGAGAAAAGTGTTTCTTTATTATTAACTTCAACAAATCAACTTACAATGATGAAGTTGGTCGCTGCTCCACGAACCTGGTCCTGGGATCCTCTTCAAATGTCCTCCAACTTCTTTGCTCTATCTTTCTCTTTGCACAAGGATGGCTAAAGGGTTGGGACAAAGGGAATGCGCAATTGGGTATAGTTTCTTTACTATGATTCTCCTCCTCTAAATGGGAACCCTAACCCTCATTTTTTAGGCTAGAAGAAGCTAGGTATTTGGAAGAACCCTCAGCCATGCATGGCCGGAAGGTTTAGTTAACTCACCCAAAGTTGTGTGTTCCATCGACAATTTTCCTTTTTTCGTTCTTTTATAGGTACATGTGGGATGTTTTGGGTCAGCTAGCATGTACACACGTGCAGTAATAGAGCAAGGCATGTGGGCCTTTATAAAAGGTGTTTTTAAGAAGAGTTTTTCAACAGTGCTTTGGAAAAAAAGGAATCTAAGATGGCCTGATGCCAGGTAAGCATGTCTGGTGCAAATTAGGGTTATAACAGATGCCCCCTAATGTGTGAGGTCAGAAGAGCATCTGTCGGCTGAAATACATTAACAATATTTACTGATGTGATGAACAAGTGAGACCAGGGACTAGAAATCGGGAGGCGTTGTCTGCAAAAATAACAATTGTCTCACCGAGGCGGGCATACCCATGCTCGGGATAAAATAAAATCATGGCTACCAATCAAATACACTATAGATCCATGTCATATAACTAAATAAAATGTAGACGTGAACAATACATAGCGGAGCTACATCTCGAAATCAAAAAGATATACATGTAGAGTATCCATCTTCTTAGAAGTTGATAAGGCATGATGGCTAGAGATGATGTCTTCAGAGCTTGAGCAACAACTTCAAAATCTTTAAAATTTGGGTAGGAGTGTAATATGAGTGTACGAATTCACTACCCAGAGGTCTTCAACAACTCTTCGATCATGGACTAGAGAATCTTGATGATCAGACTGAAGGCTTCATTGATTTCGAACAAAGACTTGATTGGACATTTAGGATGGCCGGGTATGAGGGCAAGAGACAAACTGTAGAGGGGCCGACTCAGGCTTGGTAAAAACTTCCCTTGGACAACATCACGACAAATGATGAGACTCATGAAGCATGGAATTAACATAAGTTTATGAAGTAGGAGGCAATGCAAACTCTCCATATGTTTGGAAGAATAACCAAATGGAGGAGGACACAACTCTATGTAGCGAGAATAGCTTCCAAAGGTCATATTAAATCCCAGAGTTTGATGAACAAACAGACAGATGTGCTTTATCCAAGAGCAACTTATTGTGATGCCAATAAAGAAAATACTTTTGACTTTCTCTTTTTGGGGTATATTTGATTTTTTTGTCTTTTTCAATGATTTTGGAAAAAAAAAATGAAAGAATGTTACGTTACAATGGAGGAACGAGTGTTACAAACATACAAGTTCAAGGCGCAAGGACAAGACTGATGTTCAGAGAAATGACACATGGGAAAAATCCTCTAGGGGCCAAAGGTGTCAAGACGCAGAGGCAAAGTGCTATAAGACTTGTGTATAAGGTATGCTTCAGATAGTTCAGTTGAGAGAAACATGGAGCCGACATTTAGACCAAAGACGTAGGTATGAAAACGCGGTTAACAAAACACACAATGATAACTTCCTTCGATGTAAGTTTAATGAGCCCAGAGAAGGTAAGCTCAGTGGTTTTTCATATTTAGAGAGTCTGAAAAAACGTAAAAGGAGACTCCATTGGGGAACCTTTTTCGAAGGTAGTCTAGTCGATTCGAAAAAGGGGTAAACTAGCACTGACAAGACATCTATTCAAAACGATTTTAACGAGTGTGATAAAGACAAGATCACTCGGCCATTTTTTCATTTTTAAGGAGTCTGAAAAAATATTAACTATGGACTCCATCAGGAATGTTCTTCTAGACTAGTTTAACGAGTGTGAAAGAATAAGGTCACTCGACGATCTTTTCAATTTTAGGGAGTCTAAAAATATCTTAACTAGGGACTCCATGGGGATTCCTTTTTTGTAAATTTAGTCCCTTAGGCCCGAAAAAGGGTTAAAATGATACATGAGAGTACTTTTCTAGAGAACTGAAGTTCCATAGAGTATACCTTTGTTTGTACAGTTGATTGTCTGGACCGAAAAAGAGGTAAACTACCGCCGGACATATGTGACTTCAAATTTCAGTTTAATGAGCGTGAAAGGCCACAAGATCGCTCGACAATATTTTCATGTTTAGAGGGTCTGAAAAGGGCTTAAAAGAAGACCCGTTATGTCTTTTGGGAGTCTCAAACTCATAATCCAGAAAAACAAATAAGGACTCTCGAGCCTACAGTGATTAGAGACAGCATGGACACCATAATGCAACCAGGATATACCTAGGGCATCCATGTTCCGGTAAGCTCTACCATCAACTCATGACACTTCTAAAGAAGAAATGATGGTTTTGTGTCGCAACCTGATGGGATCGATCCTATGGCAAAGGGAAAAAGACAACGAGATACAAAAGTCAGGGTAGAAACCTAACCTACATGCTCAAGTTGATCATCTAAAAAATTTCCACGGACTGTCAAAAGTTACCCAAAACTCCAAAAAAATGTC
>ML814742.1:0-23975 GCA_009831015.1 Picea engelmannii | reverse complement strand
CTGATGGGATCGATCCTATGGCAAAGGGAAAAAGACAACGAGATACAAAAGTCAGGGTAGAAACCTAACCTACATGCTCAAGTTGATCATCTAAAAAATTTCCACGGACTGTCAAAAGTTACCCAAAACTCCAAAAAAATGTCCCGATACCCAATCATACCCCTCCAATGCAACTCCTAAATCACTCTAAATGGTTTTTGTTTTAAAGAAAATGATAAGGGGGGGCAAAAAAGTGACAAAAAGAGGCCAAAAAGTCAAAAAATATAAGTTGACAGCTCATTATCACCAATGTTGATTTGGAAATTGACTCTGGAGCCAAAAAACCCCCTTTGATAAAAGTGGTGATTCCGGGAGCTTCAGTGGACGAAACGACCATCTTTCTAGACCAAGTAAGTAAAAAATCTCTTATCTTGCAATTTAAATATTTATTTTTTCTTTGGGTTCCATGTTTTGGGGGGGTGTCGACCTTCAAAAGGTTGGCCCTAGGTCCACGTGGGATGACTTAGGATAGGCCATTTGTACATTTGGGCAGAGTAAAAATTGCACATGTGTACACGCGACTGTCAGCATTACAACCCGTGTGGACCTCCTTATTAAATAAAAAAAAAAAAAAAAAAAACAAGGGTTAACCCTCCTGAACCTTGGTGTTTTGCAGGATGTATGTTCACTGGAGAGAAAGAGAGCATGAGGAGGTTAGTGAGTTGGTCGGGGAAGACCCCAATGTTGTGGCTTCCTTGATGCAATGTGGGTTGCTCAAGTTATTCTTATGTCCTTTTATGCGGGCACAACCTAGGCTACTGAATGCCTTGGTTGATTATTGGTATCCGAATGCAGAGGAATTTATGTTAGAGGGGTAGTCACTGGTGCCCATGATAGAGGATATATATTTTTTGTTTGGCCTCTCCAGGAGAGTGGAACCAGTCAACTTCCGGACATTTCCTTCCGAGTTGCATAACATAGCGGAATTTATAGGACTTTACTATGAGGCTGGTATAGATCGCTCGAGCTCACAGGTGCCCATAAGAAATATTACTAACTTATCGCTGCAAGCGATTGTGTTCCTTATTCGGTGAATCACTGGTTCTGCGGCTCTACATCAGGCATCCCATGCACAGATGAACTGTGTAGTCCAGTGCTTAAATGCACAAATATTTGTCTGGAGCAAAACATTGTTAGATTGTATGAAGAGACAGTTGACAGATTGTCGGTCGCGGACACAGAGGAACTTTGGGTTTGGGACCATTCTATTCTCTTTCTTATTTGAAAGAGTTTCGAGCTTCAGTCCTTGAGTAGTGGTACAAGGAAATCAGGCCTCTCTTCCTGTAGTTTGTAGATGGGCAGTGTTACTGCCACGACAGGGTGGTGGAAGGACCAATGAGTCCTTCGACAATGATTTCTTCGCTTAGTGGTCACGAAATATCCCAGTCATAGAGGATTACCCTTCTGCTGGGATTGATTGATCGAGAGATCTTGAGATAACAGTACCTCCTGGTGAGGAGCGAGGAGAGATGGGTAAGCTTACATCATTGCTTTGTTTTTGTTTTTTTGTGAAACATATGTAATTTTTATGTTGTTTTTTCTATATATCATTTTTTTTATACCAGAGTATTTGACGGATATGTGTTTGTTGTGTGCATATGTGGGACCAGTGCGACCTGCGGACTATGCGAGGAACATGCATCATCCTTGGCCAGGGGCCTTACCTGCCGCTACAGGGGGACCAACAACATCAGGAGATCTTCCAGCCGGGGAGGCTGAGAGGGTGTTGAGACGAGTCGAGCAGAACTTTACTGCGCTCACTTGCACGGTCCCTATGGTAGAGATTGAGGATCTGCCACCATCTATGAAGCCTCATGTATTGGGGGCACCACGGATGTGGGTCTGATTGTTTTATCATTTGGCAAACATTGTTGATCAGTACAACAGGGCCCACAGGCCTTGACCTTAGTTAGACTTTTCACGTGCCAAGAGCACTACTTGTATATATTTTTTGAGGGCATAAGCTTCGTGACTCGTTATTGGTCATATTTTTGAGGTGCTTGTGTCCACCTATGTAGTCTGGTGACTATGATGTTATATATGGATTTTTATGTCTTTTTGTTTCTTATGAATCATTTTTGCAAAAAATTTATTTAAATGTTTATGTGTATGTCCTTTCATATGTGTGCAAGATGCTAATCTAAAATTTGATTAGCTAGAGTATCTGTAATTTGGTTTAATCTCCTAGGAACATGAAAATATGTAATATAATCAAAGCTTTGTTCTAAGAGATGTACCCTAAGGAATCGTCGGTATAAATTTGGATCATGAACACGGTAGACTCTATTTAACTGAGACACAACTAGTTGAGCATCAAGATAGACCTGGAGATGAGAGATACCAAATGACAAGGCATCACGAAGCAAATAACTGCATTATACTCAACAACATTATTTGTGGTGTCACCTAAGCATATACCTCCGGAAGATAATAACTGGCCTCGAGGTGAAAAAATTACCCTAGCTGCGGAGGCAAGCCTCTGAGTGTGTCACCTAGCACCATCTGTGTACCCAATGAACACCTTGGATTCACTTGACATCTGCCACAGTGATGAAATATACATCAAAAATGACACGTCCATAACACTAAAAGAAACTAGAAAGTAATAGTACAATGACTATACATATGTTACAAAAAGTTACCCATGGTGACCTACCTATGAGTAATACTTAAGGTAGAGTCCATTTCTAGGTTCCGCCAAAGCATTCCCTTCAAAATCAACTAGACGATAAGCACCCTTTTTTAGAACCTCTTTTATGATGAAAGGTCCGAACCACATGGGTTTGAATTTTCCTGCCCTCGGGGGGTCCTTATCTTGGTCATAGACCAGGACAAGGTCGCTTTCAGTGAAAATTTGACAACGAACAAACCTATCATATAGACACTTGACTTTATGTTTGTGAGCCTCATTTTATAGGGTCACATCACGAAGCTTCTCATTGAGCTGCTCAAGGTATAATAACCACTCTTCACGTGGAGAAGTGTCTAGCAATAATTGTACGACCAACTTTAGGGATGGGATATGACACTGGATAGGAAAGACTGCTTCCATCCTATAAACGAGTTGAAAAGGTGAGAAACCAGTTGCAGTCTTAACAGACGTTCGGTAATCCCATAATGTCGATTATAACATCAAATTCCAATTTGACTTGGCTGAGTTGATCGTTCATTGTAGGATGGTCTTAAGAGATTTATTCACAGCTTCCACCTGACCATTTTCTTGGGGGTAGTAGGGTGATGAATTTTCTTGTCATAACCCAAGATTTGATGTTAACTCAGTCATCATCTAGTTCTGAAAGTGACTGCCATGGTCAGTGACAATCTCCCTCGGGACGTCGAACCTTTCTATTATCTGGTTGAATAAAAAGAGAGTTGCAGTCTGTCCATCATCTTTAAACGTTGGCATAGCTTCAACCCACTTCGTGAAGTAGTCTATAGCTACGATGATATAATAGTTCCCCCTTGCTGAAGGAGGGTTTCATGTAGTGTAATCAATCCCCCACTTGGTGAAGGGACCAACTGTGATGACAGGAAACATGGGATTAGGATGTGCCCTCATCTTCCGAGAGAATATCTGGCACGGGTGGCACTTCTTGACTAATTCGATACAATATTTGATTAGTGTCGGCCAGAAGTAACCTACCTGTAGAATCTTTTGGGATGTTTCCAACCCAGAGAAATGACTTCCACATGCTCCAGTATGGAAATCGTTAAGCATAATATATGTTTCTTCGTGAGTGAGACATCGACGCAGGATGCAGTCTACACCTCTCTGATACAATGTATCTTCGAGTATGAGATAATTCTTAACCTAATGGCGTATGCATCGACGCTCATCACAAGAAGCAGAGGTGGGGCACTTCAAAGTATGGAGATAAATAAGTATATCTCTGTACCAGGGATCCGAAGAGGTGATAAAAAACATATCTCCTTTGATAGGCGACTCTTCGGGCACAAAATCACCTGACTCAACCAGAAGTTCTGAAATAAGTTCTGCGAAGACCAGTAACTTTTTGGATTTCGCTGAAACGAAATCTAAGTCAAAATCCTGGAGGACGACTATCCATCTACCGATATTTCCACCTATTACCCGTCGTGTCAACATGTACTATAATGGATTCATGACAACAATGATAGTGGTCTTGCGAAACAGAACATAATGACGGAATCGTTGAACAGCATGAACTGCTACCAATGCAAGTTTTTCGATTTGAGAATAATTAAGTTTCGGTCCTATGAGGCCTCGGCTCAGGTAATAAATCACATATTCTAAGAATAAGTCATCCTTCTGAACTAAGACCATGTTGATGGTTGACTCTGTTGTAGCCAGGTATAATAAGAAATCTTTGTTATAGTTAGGTGGCCTAAGTAGAGGGGAAGTCGTGAGGGCATGTTTCAACGCGTCAAAAGAGCATTGGGTGGCATCGTCCCAATGAAAAGGAATGTCTTTCTTCAGTAAGTGCATAAAGCCCTTTGTGATATTAGCATAGTTGGCGATGAAACTTCTTAAAAAGTCCTCCTTTCCTTGTAGACTCTGAAGTTGAAGGATTGTGCGTGGGGGAGGAAACTAAATTGTTTCCTCAACCTTAAGAGGATCGACCATGATCCCTGTTGTTGATACTATGAAACCTAACAAATGTCCTGATGTTACACAAAAGATGCACTTGTTTGGATTCAAGTGAATCCGTAAGTAGCGACAATGCTCAAAGATAAGTTGGAGGTGTGTGGGATGATCCATTCTCTTGTGAGATCGAGATGATAAATCATATAAATATGCCTCGACTATATGCTTGAGGTCATGGAAAGAAAAATACATGGCCTGCTGAAAGGTCGCTCCAGCATTTTTGAGACCAAAAGGCATCTTATGATACTGAATGTACCCCATAGACAAATGAATGTCATTTTGTGCTGGTCTTCAGGTTTGATTTGTATTTGGTTATATCCCTAAGAACCATCCATGAAAGAGAAGGCCTCGCAACCCACACATTCATCAATTATCTGGTCGATGAATGGTGTGGGAAAATTATCTTTGGGATGGGCTTTGTTCAAATCATGAAATTCTGTACATACACAAATCGTGCCTTTTTTTTTATTGACCGGTACGGGGTTTGACACCCATTGGGTCAAATGGATAGAATAGATAAAACCAGCTTTTAGTAGTTTCTTAACTTCAACCTTAATGGTTCCTGCTTTCCTAGGGTTAACTAGATGAAGCTTCTGCCGGACAAGCTTAGCATCTAGATAAGTTGTGATTTCATGTTCGACTATTTTTGGATCGATGCCTGGCATTTCCTCGTAAGACCAGGAAAAAACATTGTGAAATTCTTTAAAAAGATCTGTGTAGATTTGAATCTCTCCGGGGGAGCAGTCAGCTCCAACAAAAACATTATCCACAACGCCAAGGGTTTTGGAGATATTGATCAGTATGGTTTCAATGATGGTTGACATATTACCCTTAGCATAGACCTTGTGTGTAGCTAAGGGATTAATAGGACAAGACCTATCTCCAGTCATAGTCAAGGTGAATTCTCTGGCTCTGATTCTGCTTAACTTTGGGAGCAAGTATGATCTATGATGAAGATCATCCCAGGGTTTGTCTGGACTAGTCATTGCTTCAATTACTGGTTCGTTAGAGGGAAAGACTAAGTCTAACAAATCAATGTCAACGAGAGAACCTTGATCCCAGATAGGCTCTAGAAGCAGATCTAACTCTTGTGCAGGAGTTGGATCTGGGTTGGCTGAAGCTTTCTAGACTAAAGAGTACGCTACTTCAGCTGTGGACAAGGGCATGGTCATGCCTGAGTGCCCTATCCCCTCCATCGTGGCTAATGGGGAAGGAAGTATCCACGGTTCGGTGAATTAAGTCATGTGAAATGACGAAAATTGGAAAATCTCAACATTATGGTGGTCATATATGAACTTGACATCACCTTGAGGGGGAGGGTAATCGAAGGTACCCATAAAAGATGGGCACAAACCCACCCCTATGTTGACTACGCCTGGTTGAGGATTATCAATCATCGGGACCACAGACACCCCCAATGAAGGGTCAGGTCTGGAGAAAGACAATTGATCAATGGTCACAATCCGGTCCTCGTGTGGAAACAACAAGACCCAAAAAACTATAGCAACCACTACTTGCATGGAATAAGTCCAACTCCTTCCTAACAAGATATTATAGTCGAGGGACGCGTCGACTACTCCTACCTCGACGCACACGGTCTTAACTCCCAACTACACGGGGAAAGAGGGAATGAT
This sequence comes from Picea engelmannii, assembly GCA_009831015.1. Taxonomy (NCBI): domain Eukaryota; kingdom Viridiplantae; phylum Streptophyta; class Pinopsida; order Pinales; family Pinaceae; genus Picea; species Picea engelmannii. The sequence continues at coordinate 17,678 of ML814742.1, read as the reverse complement.
ACCATGTGGTCGGAACGAACGACCGTCGAAAGCAGTGAGAAGAGTAGGCGACAGAGACAAAACGGGCTGGCCAATGGCCTTCCAACATGCCAATGACATAACGCATGTCGAGGCACCCTCATCAACCACCGTGCAAAAAATATTTTGAGTAAACGTTTTCATGGGGTGAGCCACTACTATCTGAAATGCCACGTGGTAAGGCATACGAGGTTTTAAGTCGATTGTATCTAGCATGATGGTACCCAGATTACAAGTCTCGGTAGATCCTAAAGTAGTTAACAAAGATTTCCTCTGAGAAGGGCAGCTTTGGAGGACCTCCAAAACAGACATCGCACAAGGGGTTTGAGACAAATCCTCCACCATAGAATGGTTCTGGGAAGCCCTTGCATTTGGGTTGTGAGAATATTTTTTGAATGCACCTTTTGGGATGCATGTCATTGTTTCACCCAAAGTCTTCTCAATCTGTAGAGGAAGAGATGGGAGTTCGGCTTCTTTTCCCTTCTTAGAAGTTCTTGGTTTACTGTAGTCATGCGCTCTAATTGATATAAAAGCATCACCCTTCATCATATATACATTCGCAGATGCGGGATTGTTCGAAGATAGAGAGGGTCCTTAACTACCCCCTTCCGTGTTTGTAGAGGCTTGGGTTAGGTTTTTCCCATGTTGAAATGGATTGGTTAACACATAAGGTTGTTATTGTGTCACAAAATTTTGGGCCTCTGCAAGCCAAGGACATTGGTGGGTCGGGTGGTATTCCACGCACAGGTTGCACGGATACCTCACCTTTCGTTTCTCAGTGTGGCCCCCGCCAACATTATCAGTGGGTTTATTATACCCCTTACCCTTTTTTCATTGTTTTTTCTTTCCTTCAGGCTACTGGGTGGCCTTTGGATTTTTCGATTGCACTGTGTGTACATCCGATGTTTTAGTAGGGGGAGCAACTAAAACAGTAGTTTGGCTGGCTGTTGTGTGTTGTATAGACAATTGTTGCAATTGCTTTGTCAATTTATCAGCTGGATTTGTTTATGCTGAACCAACAATACCCTCGGCATGTGGTCCAACTCTCTGTTTAGTTTTATCAAGTATTGAGCGTGGTGCATCTGGAAATATCTCGTATAATAAACCAGACTGAGAATAGATGAGTTCAAGCTATTGAGCTCTCATGATGGCGTCTTCTTCAGAAAACACTCCTGATGTTGCGATGTCTTTGGATAACTATGGGACCAAAGACTTAAGGAACCACTCGAGAAAGAATGCTGGTGGGACTGGCACCTTAATTAAACTCTTCCGGCGTCTCCATTCTCGGATGTGATCAAAGATATGGTCCGCTTTTGTCTATGCAAAATTGGCCATCAATTTTGTGCCAGTGTCGTATCTCACGGGTAATTGGAAATGGTTTAGGAAGGCCATTGCCAATTCACCGAAGGAAGAGTATCTTGAGCGGTCGAGCTCAATGTACCATTTCATGACACCCCCAATGAGAGTACATTGAAACAATCGCAACTACACGGATTCGTCTTTCAACGAGTTGATGAGCACCAAAGGTGGAAGGTAGTCACATGATCACCTGGATCTTCGTTCGGCTTGGCCTTGAACTTTGGTATGTCCAAAGGCAACTTTGTCGACATAGGGGGGCAACGCGGATCGTGACAGATAGGGTCATTCAACAACCTTGTCATGTCTGGAAAATGAAAGGTTGCTAGAAAAGGTAGTTTGGGTTGTTGGTGATAACCTGGGAAAAAGGGACCTAGAGTTTGACTGGCACCAGGTTTCCAAGAAAAGTTCGGCTACTGGCTTGGGTTCTGGTAAAATCCATGGCCATGACCAGCGTACGGATTCTACGTGTGAGGAGACATCATCAGCTGATTCCCAAAATAGGAAGTAGATGGATGGGCGTGCACTACATTTTGAGGACTTTGGGAAGGGTTGCCCCATGTGGATCCCATGGGAATAGGCATAGTACCTTGTCCGGGGTTACATTGATTGTGGAAAGAATTGCCCCAGATCGACATTCCTGACGAGGGAACGGATCCCTGCTAAGAATTCCAAGGCCCTGATGCGAAAGAAGTTCCTAGGTTTTCCCCCTCTACAGGAATAGTACCCTACATAGGAATAGGTTGTCTGAAACCAGGGTTGCCCCCAGTCAGGAAAGCAATTGACGAGAAGACGTTGTTACCAAATGCACCGAACAAAGAAAACGGTGTCGAACCTATCGACATATTATGCGAAGGTGGTCCTTGAATCCCTACTCCAAATAAACTATGGTGTGCAGGTGGCCCGACGGATTACTGATGCATGGCCCCGAGTGAAGGGGACGAAGGAGGTATATGACCTCCCCATAACGGAAAGCATTAAAAGGCATTGAAGTTCCCCCCACGTGGCCTTGCAGAGGAGCGTTCGAGATCCATGCCCCCAGACCTAAATTCTGTGAAGTGGAGTAGGAAAGTACATAACTTGTACCTAATCTAGGAATCCCATATGAGAACGGAGGGCCTGTCACACTTGGTGGGAAAGGGGTTGTAGTCACCGCCATAGATGGGATCGGACCATTGTGTGAGGTAGTGGCAGTCAAGACCATGGTGGCTCGGACCGATGACGGTGAGTTAGGAGGAGGAAACTCTCCTGTGGTGACAACCATAGTGGGAATTGAAGAATTCCCACAGGGAGTAACAACATTTGTTTCCATTGCTGCATGCGACACTGTCTGGCACTCATAAGGGTGAATCGATACGATGATGGGTGCCGAAAGATCAATGGTTGGAGTTTCAGGTGGACCAAGAGCTTTTGATCCAATTTCTAACACAGTCATTTCCTCCAGATGTTGGTCGGGCAGAATTTCTTTTGACCCGGTCACTTCAAAAGACCCTTGATGGTCTATCTTTCGCCTTAGTGGTGGCGGGGGTGGCTCCAGTGTAACCGGTGATAGGCCCAGAAGCCTTTGTGACCGGTGGAGCTCGTGATTCTCCACTGTGTGAGAAGATCAAAGACACTCTAGGGTTGTCTATTCGTTCAAAAAACAACACACACTAAAAAAATCCCTACAAGATAAAACAAGCAAACACTAAACTAATTGGAAGAATAGTTACAACAACCAACACTAGAGCAACTTACCGGTGCAAGTGCAACTCGAACACGGAAGCACCCTCCGGGTATACTCTACAAAGTGTGGCCCGATTTATGTCCTAGGTACCACAGTATACCCCCGCAGTCACCTGTGTATGTCCCTAAAAAGAAAAGCAACTAGGTTGCTAGCGCGTGAATAGTCACCAGGCGGGTTCAGTCAAAAGTCGGGTAGACCACAATGAGTAGGGTATTGAGCCTGAAACCTATCAAGGGTATTGAAAGCAAGTGGTCTGGAAAACAACTGAGGACCTCGAATGGATTCAAGACCCATGAAGCTCCATGGCAAATGCAATCGACGGAATCCCAAGACAAGCCCTCTATATGTGTTCTCCACTATGATTGGTCTAGCTTTGGAGGGGTTATCTCCGCTACCTTTCCACACGTGACCTCATGTTTATCCCCTGTGTTAGAGGGGGGTCCCGGATAAATTTCACGATACTGGACTTTGACACTCCCTAACTCAAACACCAATGTTTGATTTTAATGGCCTTGAAGAGTTTCCTCTCCAACCCAATTCAAGGCCCTAAGACTAAACTAGTTGGTTGACCCTACAAACATAAAAAGTCTAATGAATTTTAGATTTAGCGTTAATTTTTATGGCTTGTCTTAAGTCAAAGGTTTATGAAAGTGAAACTAGTGATGTTTGAAAGACGAAAGCAAAATAAACAGAAAGTTGGAAATAAAAACCTTTACTTCACTTAACTCTTAAACAATTTTTCAAACTTAAAAAATTTTCTAAGATCTTTGAACAACAAACTCAAAGTAGGATTTCACTCGACTATGATCTACTTGTGATCTAAGTAAACCATCAATAACTTATGAAAGAAAAGAATTTTCCCTGGTTACTAATGCAAAACAACACTTTTTAACCAACAAAGAAATAAAAGATTTTTTTATTTATTTGAATGCTCACAAAGAAAAAAGGAAAAATATCAACAAGTCAAAACTAAGAAAACTTTCTATCCTAAGTGCAGGTCACAAAGAGTCACTTCAAAAAATCACACATAAGCAAATTAAAATTGGACTCTCACACTTGTCTAAAAACCTTATAAAAGAAATATTTTGAGGAAAACTTCTAAATGAAAAAAGAAAGCTATTGTTGTGATCAAACCTAAGTTACTAACCGCTATGACAGAGACCCAAAACTGAGAGGTATAATTCTTGTCAAAAGAAAGGATGACTTCCTTACCTTCAACAAAAATCCTCTCCACAAGCACACTGCTGACAGTTCCACAACAAGCATGTGCACGCGAGCTGTGTAAAGTCAGAGTGTGTGTACACATGTGCTGGCCTTATACAGGTCGTGTGTATATTTGAAACTCTAAGACAAATAAAAATCCAATCAAGCCAACCCAGGCAGAGACTACTGGTACTAAGAACCAGAATCTCTGAAGACTCAAAAACTTACTTTAACAGAAAAAGAAAACAATTCAAGGAAAACTTCATAGAACAAACCAATCCAAGGTGAAACCTAAGCTATAAAATGCAAACAAAAAAGACTAGAAAGAGTTCTAGAAAACCCCTAAGAAGGACTAATTCTGACGGGGAAGAGGATGATTGCCTGTTTAAAAGAAAATTTTTGGAATCATTCATGCGACTGTCACCTCCTCAGCTAGCGTGTACATGCAGGTTGTGAGAATGTAGGGCACAGATACACGTGTATAGACCTTATACAGGCCGTGTGTACCTCTGTGGGTCTTGGAAAAAAAATATAGTCAAGCAAAGAAATAGAGATAACTGGTATGGAAGACCAGAATCTCTGTTAGCTCAGACTTTTGCAAAAACTTTAAAAACAGGAAAATGAAACCAGTTCTTAAAAATACCCAAAAAATATTCCCAAGAACCCTAAAGATCTCCCCAGTATGGTCACCAATTCTGTTGTGAGTGGGAAATCCCTCTTTGGACTAGAACTTAGTGTTTAATTATGCATGCAGAAAAGACCTAAATATTTCTACTTTCTACCATCGTCCTAGACCTAATCCCCATTATTCTTAAGAAAATACATAGTTAAGAAGATCAAGTGAGCATACCTTATTTCGGGCGTTTGATGTAGATCCTTCCTCACGCTTGATCGCTTTTTGATTTTAGCTCTCCTCCCAAGGCTGACCTATATTCACACACAAAAAAAAAAAACTCCACATGCATTTGATATATAGATTAATGGGTTAGATATTCAATAAACAAGTATACAATAAATTATGAAAACCTCATATGGTGGGACGGGAAAAGTGTTTCTTTATTATTAACTTCAACAAATCAACTTACAATGATGAAGCCGACCGCTGCTCCATGAACCTGGTCCTGGGCTCCTTTTCAACTATCCTCCAACTTCTTTTCTCTATCTTTCTCTTTGCACAAGGATGGCTAAAGGGTTGGCACAAAGGGATTGCGCAATCGGGTATAGTTACTTTACTATGATTCTCCTCCTCCAAATGGGACACCTAACCCTTATTTTATAGGCTAGAAGAAGCTAGGTATTTGGACGAACCCTCGACCATGCATGGCCGGAAGGTTTAGTTAACTCACCCAAAGTTGTGTGTTCCTTCAGAAACTTTCCTTTTTTGTGCTTTTGTAGGTACACGCGCGTTGTTTTGGGTCAGCTAGTGTGTACACACGTGCATTAATAGAGTAGGGTGTGTGGGCCTTTATAAAAAGTGTTTTTAAGAAGAGTTGTTCAACAGTTCTTTGGAAAAGAAGGAATCTGAGATGGCCTAATGCCAGGTAAGCATGTCTGGTGCAAATTAGGGTTATAACAAAAACACACCTAATTTATTTATCTCAAGTTAGGCTATTTAAAATTTTACTTTCTTAAAACTGAGTTTGGATCTATTTAAGATAATCAAAACAAATTTAACCAAAATATCAGAGTCCAAACGACTTCGTTTGCATCAAGGTTAAGTGGATGTAGTAATTTATTTAGGGATCCCCTTGTTGGTTCAGAATGTAAATATTACTAGAAAGAGAATTAGATGTCACAGTATGTTTTGTGGATATGTATCACAACCATATAGATATCATAGATATTTTTTCACTTCCAGCGAGCTTGTTCAGTACCCCGATGAAGTTATATACTTCTCCAATTGAATTTCCTTTCACCACTTCTATTAGCACTTTTGCATTTTGTTGAGATGAGGGAAATCATTACATGAATTTCCTTTCATCATCTCTTTGGACAAGACGGGGGAAATAAAATTATGAATTTCCTTTCACCATCTTTCTTATATTTTAATAATTTGAAGTGGGGACAATCAATTTATATGTATCAAAGAAGGTCTGTCACAATTTTTTAAGTATACTCTGAAACTAATTTTCTCCCAATATTCAATACACCTTCGCCTATAGGGAAGATTTTATAGGGATTTTGATTTTGCAGGGATTGACCTTGAGCGAATTAGTCTTTTTAAAATCTGATAGAAGAGTTAAAGTTACCGATATTGGCCTAGACATTATTTCTTTCAGTTAAAATCAAAGGAACATAAAGACTTTCACCTAATCTTGTTTTGAAGATATGTTTTTATGTTTTTAGACTCAAGGTGAAATTATTTCTTTCTATGAAGATCAAGGAAATGTAGCGAAAATTAGAAGAGAATAAAATCTTGGGGATAGGAAAAATAAAATAGAACGAGGACTCAGAGGGCCTGACGCAAAAGAATCTCACTCCCACACAAGTTTGTTTATTGATTCTCGAACTTCCTTTCAAGCCTTTTTATTCTTATTATATTTTTCTTTTTATTTCATTTTTTATTTCATTCAGAGAAGGATTCATAATTTTATTCAGAGAAGACTTCATAATTTCTCAGTATGACATCTTAAGTTGTAATTTTATACTTCTCTGATCCTTGATCAGGGGGAAATATTAACACATGAGTGAAACCCTCTTTCCATTCGATAAGATTTCCTTAAAATTTTAGTTTGAACTAGCAGGGTAGGAGTTCATACCTCAGATTTCCTTTGTATTTTCAATCAAGCAGATCATTAATTCATCACCTATTTTGAGAAAAAATGAATGTTTTGAAAAATGAGTGTTGGATTCTGATGCATCCTTATCTCTCGTTTAACAGTAAGTATTCTACACAGGAATGAAATCGGAAATGTTAGAAAATTACGCAGAATAGAGATGGCATGTGATACAGATGATTTTATATTCTTATTTGATGATGTCAAGTAAACATGGTTTATTTACAGCAAACTATAAAATGACTTGGATAATTTACAAAAGAAAGGAAAAATTGTAAATTGAAAAACGAAAACAAACGTCAACCCAAAAGGATATATACAATGGAAATTTGAAATATGACTAGTGCATAAAATGTTTTAAGTAACGCCCATTGATAGGAGTGTCAAGTATTTTTCCATCACGATTTTCCAGTAAGAAGGAATTTTTCCCCTCAGCGGATGCAATTCTAAATGGTCCGAACCAGAGATGGTCGAACTTGCCATGTTTTCCTGCATATTCTTTCCTAGCATCATACTTCAAAACTAGATCTCCAGGGAGAAACTCCCTATATTTATCTTTTTTATCGAAAAGGGACTTCATATTATCTTGGTACTTTTGAAGTTTATCGTCTACTTTGGCCCTATTTTGTTGCACTTTGATGATTTGATTTATCCTTCTTGTAATGTCGTTTGGCTCTTCATTTGCATCCTTCCAGAGTTTCATCATAGGAAGATAAAGATTGATAGGAAGGACAATGTCAGTACCATAAACCAATTGAAAAGGAGACATACCTATTGATTTCTTGGTGTTGATTCGGTTCGCCCATAAGGTGTATTTCAGGTGGATGTACCAAGCCTTTTTATTTTCTATCAACACTTTTTTTATTATAGTCATTAGGCTCTTGTTAGAAGATTCGTCCAACCCATTCCCCTGAGGATAATAGGTTGTACAGTGTCCTAACACAATGTTGTACTTCTATCATAAATTGATCATTGCTATAGATTTAAAAGCGTGAGCGTTTTCAATGACTATTTTTCGAGGACAACCAAATATTGATAGAATGTTTTCTTCCAAGAAGTTTATTACTACATAATCTATTACATTCTGAGTTGGAATGGATTCTACCCATTTCGTGAAGTAATCGGTAGTGGTTAGAATCCATCTATGTTGAGCGCTTTATTGCGGATGGATATCTCTGATGAATTCCAGGCCCCATTTTTGAAAAGGGGCTTCAGCGTTTACTGGGATTAAAGGTATGTCAGGGAGCTTCTTCTTACCAGTGAACAGTTGGCACGAATTACAGGCTCTAACCCTCGCATTCACATCAGTGAATAACTTTGGACAGTAATATCCAGCCCTTAAAATCTTGTAGGTTGTTGTTATCCAGGCATGGTGTCCTCCGCACACTCCTTCATGGAATTATTCAATGATGCCTTTTGTTTCAAATTATGTTAGAAAACATAACAAGAAACTAGAGGGTATTTCCAGTACAGTTGGCCATCAATAATACAATATTTAACTGCTTTAGATAGAGTCATGACATTCAGGCAATGAAGAGTAAGGAGGTATGTAATAATATCGTGATACCGGGTAGAGTTAGAAAACTTATCTTCAATTCGAACACTAGGAGCTTGATCGTTCATTTCCTCTATATCTAGGAGGGATTCATGTGATTCGAGGTTATTTTTCCTGAGTGACCTGAAATTTGATTCAACTAATAGCTTCATTTTTCCTTGACCCTTGACTAGCTTGGTCGGTTTGACTTCTAGATCAAACTCTTGAATTTTACCCAACCATCAATCTCTTCTCCCATCATTGTTTGGTTGAACCAAGATTTCTTTGATAGCATTGGTTGGAACATAAGCGATTATTTTGGAATGCAACACATATGTTTTGAAGGCTTTGAGAGCCTTCAACATTGCATAGGCTTGCTTCTCAAGTATATTGTATCTTAATTCTGCATCCCTCAGGATTTTTCTGAAGAATTCAATTGGTTTCTCGAATCCTTTCTCGTTCTTTTGCAGGAGTACCACAACAACAGTATGTTCATAAGCAAATGAGAAGATCAAGAATTCCTTTGTATAGTCTGAACTTGCTAGCACATGTGCTTCCATTATAGCTTTCATGATGCGCTTGAAATATGCTTTAGCTTCAACAATCCATTTCACTTCATTGTCTTCCTTCAACATATCTGTAATCATTTTAATTATTTCAACAAAGTTGGGAATAAATATTCTCAAAAAGTTGATCTTTCCTAAAAAATATTAAATTTGTTTTCTGTTCCTAGGAATATTAATCATTTCTATAGCCTCAACTCGCTTGGGGTTGACCTTGATTCCTTCTTTTGACACTATATGACCCAAGATCTTACCTTCTTGCATAGAAAATGTGATTTCTTTGGATTAAGAGACAATCTTAACTTTCTTCATTTTTCAAAGGTGTGCCTGAGGTGTAGCATATGTTATGCATCAGAGTTAGAAAAAAACGTCAAATCATCAAGATAAATAACAATGAATTTGTCTCTCTCACCGACGAATGCAATGTCCATCACTCTCTGGAAAGTAGCCCCTGCATTCATCAAACCAAATGGAATTTTATCATACACAAAGGTTCCCCACAGAGTGGTAAACGTAGTCTTTTCTTCGTTGTCTTCATGAACATCTATCTGATTGTATCCGGAAAAACCATCAATCATGGAAATCCTGTTAGCTCCAACTACCTTTTCTAGAACATGATCCATTTTCGGGATTGGGTAGTTATCTTTAAGATTTTTTTGAAATCAACATAGAGACTTATTTCACCATTTTTCTTTCTAACGGGAACCAAATTTTCTACCCATTCAGAGTACCTGAGTCGAACGATGATTTTTTCATCGATAATTTTCTTGACTTCCCTTTCTATCACTGGCAGGAGAATAGGTTTTATCTGTTTGAGTTTTTTTCTGAAAGGTTTAATACCATTTTTTAAAGGAATCTTTTGTTCAATAACAGAGGTATCGTAAGTTTTCAGATTATCATAAGACCATGCAAAAACATCTTAGTATTGCCTAAGCAATTCAACATACTTACCTTTCATTTGAGCCGAAAGGTACTTTGTTATCTTGACCATTTTGGGATCTCCGTTAGTTCCTACATTTCAGTCTTGAACTTCTTCGGGATGGGGATATAAGGTGTGATCCTGGTCAAACAATATTTCTAAGGGGACCAAGACTCAGGGAATATGATTGTTCCTAAGAAGGAGCATGCGGTGGTTTGCAGTCTTGTCTTGGAATTTTTCTGGGTTCTTTCCTTCTTGCATAACCCAAGCCGGATCATTTTGGTTTTCCCGAGCTATGTGAGTTTCAGAGAACTCATCAACCATCTCCATAAAATGTTTGATTTGTTCGTATTCTTCGAACACTTTCCAGTGTTTAACATTGTTCTATATCGAAGGCCTATGATTCATCTCGATGTGATACTTCAATTTCAAGACATTAGGGTGTATGAAGGTTGCAGAAGCCTTGGACAAGGAGTGAGCTTGTTGATTTTCCATCCTGGGAATGGAGTGAATATTAAAGGACGAGAATAATTCTCTATAAGATCCCAGGTGCAATTCATGTATGATCTCAACCTTGTATTCTTATCTTGATATTGTTGTTTCACTTGTTTTACAATAAGTTCTGCATCACCATAAACTATCAGATGTTCAGTTTTTAGCTTCTTTGCAGCTTCTAATACTAAAACCAGAGCTTCATATTCATAGACATTATTCGTATAATCGATATCCCATTGTAATCTATAAGATAAGGGAATAACATACTCATCACTTGGTGCCATGAATAAAACTCTATCTCCCACTCCTTTGCAGGATGAGGCACCATCAAAGAACATTTTCCACATTCCCTCTCTAACATTTACATTTTTCTTTGTTATTTCTATTTTTTTATTTTCTTCTTTTGTACATTCTTCAAAATCGTCATATATAGATAATATACAATTTCCTAACTCTTGATCAGCAACATAGACTGGGTAATTATTTGGGTTTTGAGGGTCACTTACATCATACACCAATCTAGTTTCTTTGTACAATCGCGTGAATTGTCCACCAAAAATTGGGATTGTAGCGTAAGTCGTGTCCAACTGAACTAATCCTCCTAATTTGGTTTCCCAAGACCTGTATAGAAGCATGTAATTTGGAAGGGACGTTAGCAATGACCACATCCATAAGAATACTTTTCACAGGGATCTGAGCAAGATTTACTACCAAATCTTTAATCATGCCTAGACAATTAACCTTTCTAGAATCAAACGAGTACAATTCTTCATAAGGTATGGTAATTTTGAGGCCCAATTTTTCCATGATAATTTTAGGCATTAAATTATTTGAGGCCCCAGAATCTAACATGCACTTGTGGAGTAAATGGTCATGCACAGTTAGTGTAATATATAATGAAGCAACATAATCCTTATTGTTTTCAATATGTGGATTGAACATGATCATGGTTCTTTCATCCTGCATATTAATAAAGTCTACATGACATTCAACATCAAAATTTTTTATCACTTTAGCAATTTTCTTTTTATAAATCTTTTTTTTTTGCAAGTTTAACCAGAGGCATTGGGATTTTAATTTTATTAAGTTCATTTTCTAAACTGAAGCCTCCAATTGTTTTTTCAATTTCTCTAGTTGGAACTTATGCTTCTGTATTTTCCGGTTTCTTAGTTTGCATTGTTCTTGTTTCAACTGGATTTGTTTGGGTAACTTGTGTTTCAGTTGGTGGTTCAGTAATTGCTGCCTCATTCATCTTACCTCGCAAAAAAATATTTTTTGGTGGAACATTCGTAGAATTGTTTTCTCTAGGCCTTAAATCATACCTTTGTTGGAGTTCGACCATTATTGAGTCGGCGAGACCTTGATACATAGAATCTCTCAGTTTGTTGATGATTTCCTCATTCTTAAACATGGATTCTAGTTCTAAAGATTTATCATAATCATGCCTGGTTAAATGTGGCTCAATATCATCATCACTAAGGTTGTTTAGATCTTCCTCTAACTCCTCATAATCTTGTGTTTCATCTCTCTGCATGAAATTTTCAGTTTTAAATGGAGCTTGGATATTTTGATCTTCATTTTTTACTTGTCTTTGTTGTATCTGGGGGTTCGGGTTTCTCCTGAAATGATTCCTAATGTATGGATCAGGTTTTTCTTGATCTAATTCCATTCTGGATATTTTTTTTGATAAATATTTAATTATCTTGGTCATCTCATCCATATTTTCTTCTGCAGACTTCCCAGATCTAGAGGGTCCTACATGTTCTTTGAAACGCCTAGGTTCTATGGTTCCCATATCAACCTTAGTTTTTAATTTCCTGGATTCCATCATGTTGGATTCAATTTCTATGGCATCATCTTGCATTCCTAATAAAGTGGTAGATCTCCTTTCTCTTAGAAGTAGAGAGAAGTCAGGCTTCGGTTGGGATTTTGTTATACAGTTTATTGAACCTCTGGATAAATTCAAGGACTGATTCAAAAGTCTTCTTTCTTAAAGCCTCGAATTCGGTTATATAATAAAGATGGTCATTTTTCTCACACCACTATCTTAGGAAGGCATTTTCTAGTTCCTCATATGATCGTATAGAACCTACAGGGAGGGCCTCTGAACCAAGTTCTCACTTGTCCTTCAAAGGTTTGTATTAATATCCTTGACTAAACATCCTCATGTTTGATGCCAAGGATATCAAAAAATTGATCAAAAAAGGCTGTGTGCTCTGTTGTAGTTAGATCCCCTTATCCCATGACTTTGGGGAGGTTCTTCATGTAATTTTTGGGCAAATCATGAAGGATAAAAGGGAGGAACAAGGGAGTGTATCTAGTAGCTACCTTGGAAAATATTCTATGGTTTTGACCTTCGGTGCCACCAACACTGTCACATACCCACTACGCAAATCAAAATTTTTCATTGATTTCTCAATCAATCAAAATCCCCGAAGTCCTACGGGGCTTAGCACAGGCTAGCTCTTTCCTTTTTCCACCTTCATATGATTGTAGTTCACGACTATGGGTCGAATCAACACGGTGTCTTTTCGCACTTCGCGACTTAGTGCTACCGGAACGTCGAGTCGCTTGACTCTGCAAACCCCAAAGCTTGAAATAGCGAAACGCCGAACCCCGACAGGGCTACCGAGGGGAAAGTTTCTCTCTTGGGGTCTTGTCTACGTGACCCTATACGGTGTCCATGTGCTTAAGCCAGCCAAGAGCTTATCGACTTTTCACGATTCAGGGAATCATGATACATGACTTCTACCTTTCCCCATTCAAATCCCCGAACCTTCCGAGGTCTCCAATGTTTCCCTCCAAAGGGAGATCGACGGTCATAAGCCTCCCCTAATCCAACGGCATGGGTCTTTTCGGGGTTTCGGTACTCAAGAGTTTGAAGTGCAACGACTCCAAAACTCTTTGTCATTCAAATCTCCGATTTCCGATATGGAAAGTCGTGTAAGAGATCAAAGACTCTTAGGAGCGTGGATCCAACGGTCCACGGGATTTTGTGACTAGCGAAGGCAAGGCTTTCTTTCCTTTTGGTTCCCTGGATGCTGAAACACCGAAACGTCAATCGATAGCCACGTGTCCCTTTTATGGACGGCGGCGACCCTCAACGAAGATCGACAGTCATGGTCTTTTTGGGATGATCAACAGTCACGATCAAGTCCCGGCTTTTCTCAATCTTAATCACACCTCACTCCATTTCGAGGCTTCGATGATCGGAATTTAGTGACTTGCGAAGACAAGGGTTCTTTGCCCTTTTGTTTTCCGAGTGCCGAAATATCGAAGCGCTTACCAGCGGCCACGTGTGCTCTATAGATGGACGGTCCAGGCACTTCTGTGGACCATGGGGTCTATGGTCCCGATTCCTTCATCTATTGCAAGGGAAAAAGAAGGGGTCGTGGCATTAATGCCTTCTTCTCTTTCTTAAATCAAATAATCATTACAGACCCTGGGATCCTCCGAAGGGATCATGTTCGTGCATTTCTTGCAAAGGCAGAGAGGGGTCGAGGAATTATCATCCATGTGTACCACTTTGTCAACTTGAATCCCCGGTATCCTAAATATCGATGGACTCTCGATCTCCTCCATGTGTCCTTTACGTATGGACAGTCTAGATCTATATTGGGACTTTCACCATGGAGTGTCCTGATCCCTTGTCATCAGGACTCCCGGAATCCCGAATTCTGAATCCCTGATACTGACTCCTCTCTCGGGACTTTCGCCCTTGTTCATGAGAGCTTAACCCTCATACCTCTCTTAAAAGATCCAACGGTTGTCGGGTTTTTATAGCTAATATCTGATGGCTCAGATCTGTCCCACGTCGTGCACTCTCCCACTACTTCCTGGAAGTGGAAAAAAAATCAGCAGTCCAGATGTTCTCATGGACCTTGAGGATCTACGATCCTGATTTCCTCGCTATTCATGAAGATAGAGGAAAAGGGGCAAGGTATGTAACGCCCTTTTTTCTTTCGTCAATCTAACGGTCGTGAATGACCATGGATCTTTCGACGGGATCTCATCCGTCGATCGATACTTACCCCTACACTGTTACCTCAGGATTTTATGAGGGTCATTCTTCCTCGTACAGGGTTGTTAAGACTTGCACGTTCAATTCCTTTTTCCAGGTTCTTGGTAAACCTTTCCAAGGAGGGAATCTCCGTGAAGAGATCTATTCCGGGGAATTCCTGGAGACAGATAAGGGGAAACAAATTCCTGAGAACAGACTGGAAGTCTGACTTGGTTCAACTTATGCATAATTAAATTCATTTATCAACATAAGCCATGCGTGGTTTTTCTGTTATAAGCATATACCACTACTAGTACTGATCAAAATACCACACAGACATTCTTATAATGAAAACATTCATAGTTTCACATCTTATGAGCATAATTATCAGAATACATATGTTTTAAGGAGCCAGAGGAAAAACACTTATCAGAATTAACACCAGAAGTGAGTGCAACTGCTGAGAGGGGTGCTCGTTTCCACCCAACCGTAGGCTTAGCGACTCCCAGCGGATTTACCACTAGCCACCCCTGAGCTGAGACCACGATGTTGTGAGACTATGTCTCCGTTTTCCAGTGACCAGGAGTGAAGGTTGCAATCCTTCCTCTCTGCTATCACTCACTCTGCGTAATGCCAGAGTTCTCCCCTCGCGTATGCCCTCGCAATCGCTTCTACCCCATGCCTTATCCTCTTGCGAGGTTGCGTGAGGCGTGATTACCCTCGCGCTGGTCAGTCATGATGGCTCTATGGATAGGTGGTTCACCTTCCCATCCCTCACTAAGCCATCTACCTACCAGCCTGCGAGTCATTTAATTCAGGGCCAGCGAGCCGCTTTTGGTTCTCCGGGCCAGTGGAGTCCAAATACGGTACTAGTTCTCAGTGGAAGTTAACACCACCTTTCTAGGTTCCTTCCACCGTCATTGTGGTCTCTTTGTATGCACATCCCCTCTCAGAAATCCTGCAATAAAATTCAAAAGGTTATTCACATTCATTGACTTTTTCCTCAAGGTCCATTTACATCACATATTCACATTTATGAGTTTGCCATAGTTCTTGTCCAGTCCTGTTATTTTTACAAACTGGGGGAAACAGGGTGTTACAAGCACCAACACCTCCAGCACTGACCATTGAAAGCCTAGGAGATGGACTTCAGGGGCTAAAAAGAGGATTTTCAAAAACTTCAAGGGACTCAACTGTTGACCTTTCGACTACTTTAGGGTGTGGAAAAGGAAGTTCAAGAAGAATAATGCTAGGAGATGGAATATATATATAAGGGGGAAATGGAAACTTGAGATGGGTTCCTCAAGTTTACCAAACGTATATATATAGGATGCAATAGGAGATTAATTAGGGTATAAAAAGTACTCTTCATAGTTTCAGGAAACAACAACCTTTACTTTGAGAAAGGAGAGAACTGATAGATTGTTAATGCCAAAGGGGATCAAAAGCAATTGTTCCTCTTCACTGGTAAAATTATCTATAAGATCAATTTCAAATTTTATCTTGGGAATGACTACCTCTGGAGTTTCGATTTTAACCTCAGGTTTACTAGTGGATGTCTCTGCAAAATGAATTTGTTTAAAACTTTCTTTAAGGGTTATCTCTTCAGTCTAAACCTTAGCATTAACTTGCATAACTTTGGGTTGATATACTTTACCTACTGATGCAACAGTCGATTTGAGATATCCCTTTGGTTTCAACAACTTTTCGAGATCTGACACTAGTGTGGTCTGCTTATCATCTGTATTTTTTTTTGTACTCTTTCGACCGAATGCCAGTTTTTTCTATGGTAGATTTGCTAACTGAAAAATAAAATAAGCCTTACTTATGTATTCAATATTTTTTCACCATCAAAGATCAAAATTTACCTTGTTGTTTTCCCAGGGAAAATGATTTTGTTTCTTCGTCCCCGACAATGGTGCCAAAAAGATGTTGTTCCTGAGATTAATCTTAAGGCTCAAAGAATAATGTCAGGCATCATGAATGTTTAAAGAAAATGTTTTAAATGAGTTCTTTTCCTACCTTTAGTTATATAAGAAATGATCCTTAAATGAAATTAATAATAGGATAGTAAAGATGTTGTATTCCGTTGTCTGAGTCGCAATTATAATATCAAATGGTGTGAAGGAAAGTTACAAAATTGTTAAACAAAGCTAGGCATCAATTGCATATGAGTCTCACCTCGTTTGCAGCAGAAGAAAAGTAGAGAGCGCACCCTTGAACAGGATATAAAATGCATTAACTCATGCAGCTTGCAGGTCTTGTTTTACTCACAGTAAACACAGAGGAAAAACTTCTTACCTAATGAATTTCTGATAGAATATGATCACAGTAGTTGTAATACTAAATTGCAATCAATCTCTTTTCAAGGAATTACATAAAGAAATTCATAGAAATGAAAATACAGATGAAACACATAACTCAAACTGAACAAAAATTAGAATATATGTCTGCACTTGTATTAATACTCAAAAAAGAGAGTTTCTCTATTACATCCGGCCATAAGCAACCTTGAATAGTTCTTGAATCTATGTACGTATACAAAATCTATCACAACTCAAAACGGTTGGAATTCTTACAATATTTAATTAAAATAGCATATATCTAAATAAAACAAAAGTGTGTAAAATTGGATGAGTTTCACTGGAGTTCTCCTCTGTCTCTTCATCTTCTGTCAGAAATGATTTTTTTCCTTAGTCCTTTAGGATGAATAAAGATGTAATATAGGCCATATTAATAATTCAGCATACTGTCTTGGCCATTTTGGTTTTCTTTCCATCTGTCCCTCAGATACATTCAACAATGTAATGAATCACAATTGAGATTAGGAGGGAAGGATAATCGAATGAATACCACTGCATGGCTCGTCAAGGAATGGATAATGGGCATAGGAAAAGGTAATTGTTTGTGGAAAGAACGATAATGGAAAAAATGTATGATGATGAAGTGGTGATAAGTGGAGATTTGAATGCGAGTGAATGAGATAAGTGACTGTTGGGAGGTGAAAGGTAGAGAGGTAAAAAGGAAAGGGCATTGTGCACATTTTCTTACTTGCTCCCAGCTATGATTTCTTTTCCATGTTCAATA
>ML814741.1:186558-197621 GCA_009831015.1 Picea engelmannii | reverse complement strand
AGGGGGAGCGCTCCTCTCCAAAACTCAGTTTTTGAGGTGCTTTCAGGTGGCAAAAGGTTGTTTGACTTCAGTATATCAGTTCTCCTCCTTCAAATCAGTCATGTGAGATGTTATAAGTGTCTCCTTAGTGTCGTTATCATGACAGTATGTCTGAACATCCTTTGCAACACTAGTGACCAACTTGCGACACTTACGACAATTGAGAGGGATAATGCGACACTTACGACAGCTGAGTAATTTTGACGTGTAACAATCACTATAGCAAAGCTTGTTGAGTCAATTGGATCCTCCATGGAAGGTACACAACCCTCAAAAGCCTATTGCTCTTGCATATCCTATTTGACCTCCTCAACCCATGAAACATGTTGTTATAACCCAAAATTGCACCACACATGCTTACCTGGCATCAAGCCTACTCATATCCATTCCTTGCCAAAGCCATGCTGAATAAACTCTTGAAAATCCTCTTAAATCAAGTAAAACGCGCCCTAACCTACTACTACACGCATTGGAACGTTGGAAGGCCTACTACTGCACGCGTTGGAACGCTGGCTGGCCTACTACAGCCTGCGTTTACCTAACAAATCACAAAAACAGGAAAGTTTCCGATGGGACAAAAAGATTTGGGTCAGTTAACTGAAACTCCCAGCCATGCATGGCCGAGAGTTCATCCAAAACCATAGCTCCTTCTAGCCTATAAAAGAAGGGGTAGGGGTACTATTTGGAGGAGGAAAAAGATAGCAAAGAAACTCTACCCAATTGCCGAATCCATTTTGTCCCAACCCTTTAGCCTTTCCTCAAGTCTAAGAAGAATTCAAGCAAAGCAGTTGGAGGACAAAGAAGAGGAGGAACCCAGGATCAGGATCGAGGAACGGTGGCCGGTCTCTATCATTATTGTAAGTTGATTCATCTTGAGATTAATAAAAGAATACTTTTCCCATCCCAATGCACGAGTGATATATATTTTATTTGATTTATGCTTAATCTCTAACCCTTAGGTAGAAGAATAGCATGCATGCGTAGTGTTTTGTCTTGATTGCAGGATTGTCTTTGGAAGGAGCAGCGAAAACAAGTGGATAAAGAACAACGAAGGATCTACATCAAACATCGATAGAAAAAGGTTAGTAGGTCTTTTCCATGCTTGTGTGTGAAAAAGGGGTTTGAGTATTGGGGTGATAGGTTAAAAGTGTTTTCTTTAAGGTCATGATCTGCGTACAAGTTCAGCCCTAGCTTGTTAGTCTGTAGGGTATTATTTCCCAACAACAGAATTGATGACTCCACTGGGGATATTTACTCTTAGGGTTTCCATATTTAAGAGAGGTTTTTGGGTAGTTTAAAGAAGTAGATTTTTTGTTTGTTTGTTTGTTTTTTTTCTGTTAGGTCAGAGCTAGTAGGGAACCTAGTTCTTAATACCAGTTTTTCCTTGACTATTGCTTGACATTTATTATCGGGACACACAGAGGTACACGCGGCCTGCAGAAGGCCTGCACGCGTGTAACCCACGCCCTAACCTTCTACAGCCCGTGTTTGAATGCTTGTTGCAGAGGTTTCAGTAGCGTGTAGGACTTAGAGAGATTAAGAGGCAGTCTCATCTTCCCTGTCAGAATTTTACATTCTCAAGGGGCTTTCTGGATCCTGTCTGGGTCTTGCTGGTTTACAGTCTTGTATCAGTCTGCTTTATTGCATTTGTTAAGTTTTTTGCATTTAGTTTCCTTTTCTGTTAAATAAGAAGCATCCAAGCCTTCAAGAGACCCTAGTTGTCAATACCAGAGGCCTCTTCCAGGTCTGGGTTGTCTGTGTTTAATTTTCTCTTAGATTTTTACACATACACGCGGCCTGTACCAGTTCAGCTCGCAGGTACCCGCGCTCTGTTATAGCTCAGCACGCGTTTACACGTGTGTTGTTTCAGTGACAGTCGCGGGCTTGTCAGGAGGCTTTTCATTTAGGGTGGGGCAGTCATCCCCTCTTGTGGTGAGAAGTTTTTTCCTTTCAGGGGTTTGAGTCTAGGGTTGCACAGTCAGTAGGTTAGGGCCTCTTATCCTTAGCCTGTTTTTTCTTAGTTAATGTTTCATAGAAAAGATAAAAAAAAAAAATTGTGTTTTATGGTTTTTAGACAAGTGTAAGAAGCGGTGCTTTCTCGATTACCATTGAGTGTCTTTGCTTTGTTTCTTTGCGATCTGTGCTTTAAGCCATAATTTTATTTTGTTTTCTTGGTTTTGTGTTTGTCGGCATTTTCCCTTTGTTGCTTCATTTAGCACTCAAATAAAAAAAATATATATCTCTTTTTCATTTTTCTTCTTTGTTTGAAGATTGTGTTGTTGCATCAATAGCTAGGAAGAAGTCTTTTTTCATAAGTTTTGCAGTGCATTTAGAGCATAAGTAGCTCGCAGATTGAGTGAAATTCCTTTATGTTTGCTGCATGAAATCTTAGAAAATTCAAAAAGGAAAAGAAATATTTCTTGGTGAAAAGTTGTTGGTTTTTTCATTTTTTGTAAAAGTTTTTGTTTCCAAGCATTTCTTATTCATTTTGCTTTGAGTCTTTACACACCATCAGTTTCACCTTCATACCTTGTGACGTAAAAAAGCCCATTAAAAGCAACGCTAATTAAAAACTATTAGACTTTTTGTTTGTAGGGTTCATACACTAGCTCAGGACTAGGGCCTTGGAATAGGTTGGAGAGTAAATTCTCCAAGGCCACTCAAACCAGACATTGGAGTCTATCATAGGGAGTGTAGAAGTCCAGTTACGTGAAATTTATTCGGGACCCCCCTCTAACACAAGGGATAAACACGAGGTCGCGTAAGGAAAAGTAGCGGAGATAACCCCTCCAAAGATGGACCGAGCATAGTGGAGAACACATATTGAGGATTTTTTGAGGGATTCCGTCATTTGCATTTTCCACGGAGCTTCGTGGGTCTTGAATCTGTTCGAGGTCCTCAGTTGTCTTCCGGACCATTTTCTCTCGATACCCTTGACAAGTTTTGGGCTTGATACCCTGCTCATTGTGGTCTACCCGACTATCGACTGTACCCGCCTGGTGACTGTTCACGTGCTGGCAAACTAGTTGCCAATCTTTTCTAGGGACATACACAAGTGACTGTGGGGGTATACCGCGGTACCTAGGACAGACATCAGGCCATGCTTTGCAGAGTATACCCGGAGGGTGCTTCCGTATTCGAGTTGCACTTGCACCGATAAGTTGCTCTAGTGTTGGTTGTTGTAACTGTTCTTCAAAATAGTTAGTGTTTGCTTGTCTTATCTCATAGGGGCTTCTTTTAGTGTGTGTTACTGTTTGTTCGTGTAGAATACCTTAGCGTGTTGTGAATCTTCTCACATAGTGGAGGATTCAGAGCTCCGCCGGTCACGAAGGCTTCTGGGCCTGCTGCCGGTTATCCTGGAGCCACCCCCGCCACCATTGAGGCGGAAGCTAGACCAACAAGGGTCTTTCGAAGCAACTGGGTTACCAACCATTGAGCCCGAACAACTCCCGGAGGAATCGACCACCAATCTTGGATTGGTTGAAACCTCAACCACTGATACTTGGCCGCAAGTTATTGTGCCAATTCAATTTTACGAACACCTGTCAATGCCTCACACAGCTATGACAACAAACGTTGTTACTTCCTCTGGGAATTCTTCCATTCCCATCGTCGTTGCTACCACAGGAGAATCTTCTCCTAACTTGCCTTTGTCGGCGGTCCGGGCCACCATGGTCTCGGCCGCAACTATGTCGCACAGTGGACCGACCCCATCTATCGCGGTGGCCACACCTCCCTTCACACCTAGTGCGACAGGCCCTCCATTTTCATACAGTATGCCTAGTTCAGGCACAAGTCCTGCACTCACTCACTCCACTTTACAGACTTTGGGTCTGGGGGCAGGGAGCTCTAACACTCCTCTGCAAGGTCAACATGGGGGCATTCCTGTCCTGTTTAATTCTTTTCCTTACGCTGGAGGTCATATCTCTTCTTCGTCCCCTTCGCTTGGTGGTCTGCATCAGCAATCCGTCAGGTAGCCTGCACACATGAGTTCATTTGGAGCCGGGAGTCAAGGAACACCTGCGCAAACTCAGCCGGTAGGTTCGTCACCGTTTGTTTGGAACGGGACATTTGGTAATAATACTTCCGCATCCACTTCTTTCCCATCTGGGGGCACACCCATTTTTGGACAGTCTACTCCGGCACAGGGTACTATTCCTGTGTTGGGGGCACATATACCAGGACCTTGGAACTCAGGACAGGGATCCATTCCTTCCTCTGGAATGTCGTTCTGGGGTAATTCTTTCCACAGTCAATGGAACCCCGGACAGACTTCTATGCCTCTCCCATCAGGACTGGCATGGAGTAATCCTTCCCAAATTCTGTCAAACACGATGAATGCCCAACATCCTATGTCCTTTATGGGGAATCAGCCAATGATGTCTCCACATATGCAAAACCCTTACGCTAGTCAGGGCCATGGTTTCTACCAGAATCCGGGCCAGCAACAAAACTTTTCCTAGCAACCTGGTGCCATTCAAACTCCAGGACCCTTTTTCCCAGGCTATCAGCAGCAACCCAAACTACCATTCTTGGCAATGTTACACTTGCCAGATTTGACACGGTTGTTAAATGATCCTATCTATCACGATCTGCGTTGGCCTCCTATGCCAACGAAGTTGCCTTCGGACATTCCAAAGTTCGAGGCCAAGCCTAACCAAGATCCAGGTGATCACATGACCACTTTCCATCTTTGGTGTTCATCTAACTCACTGAAAGATGACTCCATCTAGTTGCGATTGTTTCAACGCACTCTTATTGGGAGTGCCACGAAATGGTACATAGAGCTTGATCGTTCACGATACTCTTCTTTTGGCGAACTGGCGATGGCCTTCCTTAACCATTTCCAGTTACCTGTGAGATACGACGCCAACACAGAGTTGCTAGCCAATTTCGAATAGACGACAGCAGACCATATCTCTGATCATATCCGAGAGTGGCGACGTCGAAAGAGTCTAATCAAAGTACCAGTTCCACCAGCATTCCTGCTTGAGTGGTTCCTTAAGTCTTTAGTACCGCAATTATCCAAAGACGTCGCAACTTCTGGGGTTTTCTCCGAAGAAGATTCCATCATGAGGGCTCAACAGTTTGAGCTTATCTATTCTTAGTCTGGTCTGTTGTACAACATCCTGCCGGATGCACCACGATCGATACTGGATAAAACCAGACAGAGAGTCGGACCACATGCCGATGGTATCGTTGGTTCAGCACAAACCAAGCCCGCTGAGCAATTGACAAAACAATTGCAACAGTTATCTATACAACACTCAGCGACCAGCCAGACTACTGCTTTGGCTACTCCTCCTACCCAAACGTCGAAAGTACACTCTGTACAAATGACTAACCCAAAGGCCCCCCAGCAGCCTGAAGGGAAGAAAAAACAACGCAAGAAGGGTAAGGAGGATAAGAAACCCACTGATAATGCTGGCGAGGGCACCACGGAAAAGAGGAAGGCGAGGTATCCGTGCAACTTATGTGTGGAAGACCACCTGACCCATCTATGTCCTCAACTTGCGGAGGCCCAGAAGTTTGTCACACAGCAACAGCAAGCCGTGTTGACTAATCCCTTTCAGCATGGGCAAAATTTAACTCAAGCCTCTACAAGTGCCGAAGGGGGCAGCCAAGAAACCTGCCCTCCCCCAAATAATTCCTCTTCCGCGAATGTATATATGGTTAGGGGTGATGCTTTAATAATGACTAGAGCGCATGACTATAGTAAGCCAAGCGCCTCTGAGAAGGGCAAAGAAGTCGAACTCCCATCTCTTCCTCTACAGATTGAGAAGACGTTGGGAGAAACGATGACACGCATTCGAAAAGGTGAGTTTAAGAAAGCTTCTCACCATCCAAACACAAGGGCCGCCTATAACTACTTGGTGGTGGAAGATTTATCCCAAACCCCTTGTGCTATGTCTGCTTTGGAGGTCCTCCAAAGTTGCCCTGCTCAGAGAAAAGCCTTGTTGGCTGCTTGAGGCTCTATTGAGACTTGTAACCCAGGTACCATCATGTTAGATACGACTGACTTGAAACCTCGTTTGCCTTACCACGTCACGTTTCAGATAGTAGTGGCTCATCCCATGAAAAATTTTACACAAAATATCTTCCGCACGGTGGTCAACGAGGGTGCTTCGACTTGCATTATGTCGTTAGCATGTTGGAAAGACATTGGTCAGCCTGAGTTGTCTCCATCACCTACTCTCCTCACTGCGTCGACGATCGTTCTTTCCGACCACATGGCATCATTCCTTCTTTCCCTGTGCAGTTAGGGGGAAATAACGTGTGCGTCGAAGTAGAGGTAGTCGATGCCCCCCTCGACTACAATCTCTTGTTAGGTCGTAGTTGGAATTATGCTATGCAAGCGGTGGTCGCTACAGTTTTTCGAGTCTTATTGTTTCCACATGAAGGATGGATAGTGACCATTGATCAATTGTCCTTCTCTAGACCTGACCCATCTTTGGGGGCATCCACGGTTCCCATGATAGATAATCCTCAAGCCGGTGTCGTTAATGTAGGGGTTGGTTTGTGCCCATCTTTGATGGGTACTTTTGATTACCCACCTCCTCATGGCGATGTCAAGTTTATATCGACTCACCACAAGGCTGAGATTTTTCACGTCTCGTCGTTCCGCACGACTTACTTTCAGGATATGTGGGTTCTTCCTTCCCCATCATCCATGATGGATGAGACAGGGCACGCTGGCATGTCCATGCCCTTGTCGGCCGCTGAAGTAGCGTACTCTTTAGTCCAGGAAACTTCAGCTACTCCTGATCCGACTCCCGCACAAGAGTTGGATCCACTTCTTGAGCCTATCTGGGCTCAGGGTTCTCTTGCTACCACCAATTCGTTAGACTTAGTCTTGCCTTCTGACAAATATGTAATCGAAGCAATGACTAGTCCGGACAAACCTTGGGAAGATCTTCATCACAGATCATATTTCCTCCCAGAGTTAAGCCGAATCACGGTCGGAGAATTCACTATCACCATGACGGGAGATCAGTCATGTCCTATTAACCTCTTAGCTACACAGGAAATTTATGCTGAGGGAAATATGGCGACTATCGCTGAAACCATACCTATTAACATCTCCCAAAACCCTGGCGTCGTGGAGAATGTCTTCGTCGGAGTGGATTGCTCCCCCGAAGAGATTCAGATTTACACGGATCTTTTCAAAGAATTCCGCGATGTTTTTGCCTGGTCTTACTAAGCGATACCTGACATCGACCCACAAAGTGTCGATCATGGGCTACCTTTGTTGTTTTTCAAGCTCGCTTTGAGACCCAAAAGAAACATCGGGCAAGACTGTATTTATGCTTTTCGATCTCGTTTGGATTAACTGAGAAAAGTAACCATTATGGAGTCTTCTTTAAGCCCTTTTCAAACTCCTTAAAGATGAAAAGATTCCCGAGTGACCTTGTTTCTTCACACTCGTTAAAGTGGTCCAGAAGAACGTTCCTTAAACGGGTCTCCTTTTAAGCCATTTTTAGACCCTCTAAACATGAAAAGATTGCGGAGCGATCTTGTGACCCTTCACGCTCGTTAAACTGAAATTTGAAGTCACGTCTGTCCGGCGGTAGTTTACCCCTTTTTCGGTCCGGATGGTCAACTGTACGAACAAATGAATACTCTATTGAATGTCCATTCTTTAGAAGAGTATCCCCAGGTAAGATTTTATTCCTTTTTCGGGCCTGAGGGACTAAATTTACGAAAAAGAAACCCCCCCGAAGTCCATAGTTAATCTCTTTTCAGACTCCCTAAAATTGAAAAGATCGTCGAGTGACCTTATTCTTTCACACTCGTTAAAATGGTCCAGAAGAATATTCCTGACGGAGTCCATAGTTAATCTTTTTTCAGACTCCTTAAAATTGAAAAAATAGTTGAGTGATCTTGTCCTTGTCACACTCATTAAAATGGTTTTGAATTGATGTCTAATCGGTGCTAGTTTACCCCTTTTTCGAACCGGATAGACTATTGTCGAAAAAGGTACCCCAATGGAGTTTCCTTTTATGCTTTTTCAGACTCTCTAAATATGAAAAACCACCGAGTTTCCCTTCTTTGGTCTCGTTAAAATTACATCGAAGGACGTTACCATTGTGTGTTCTATCAACCGCATTTGCATCCTTTACCTTTCAGCCTAGTAACAGTTTGCCTTTGTGTCTTAACACCTTTGGCCACTGGAAAATTTTTACCGAGTATCATTTCCTTAAGAACATCAGTCTTTTCCTTGTGCCTTGAACTTGTATGTTTGTTGTACTCGTTCCTCCATTGTAACGTAATATTCCTTTATTATTTTTTCCAAATCATCAAAAAGAACAAAAAAATCAAATATACCCCAAAAAGAGGATGGGAAAAGTATTTTCTTTATTGGCAGCATCATGAGTCGCCCTTGGATAAAGCACATCTGTTCATTTGATTCATCAGACTATGGGATGTAGTACGACCTTAGGAAGCTTTGCTCACTATATTGAGTTGTGTCCTCCACCGTTTGGTTACTCTTCCAAACATATGGAGAGTTTGTGTTGCCTCCTGCTTCGTAGACTTATGATTAACAGATATGTTGCCTGAGTCTTATCACTTGTCGTGTTATTGTCCAAGGGAAGTTTTCCACCAAGCCTGAGTCGGCCCCTTTGCAATATGTCTCTTGTCCGCATACCTGGCCATCCTGAACATCCAATCAAGTCTTTGTTCGAAATCACTGAAGCCTTCAGTCCGATCATCAAGATTATCAAGTCCATAACCGACGAGTCATCGAAGACCTCTGGGTAGTGCAGTTGTACACTCATATTACACTCCTACCCGAGTTTTATAAGATTTTGAAGTTGTTGCTCGATCTCTGAAGTACATCCATCAGGCCGAATCATCTTCTGGGAGATGGATACTTTATACGTATATCTTTCTGATTTCGAGATGTAGCTCCATTGTGTATTGTTCGCGGCTACTATTTATAGTTATTTGACATGGATCTACAGTGTATTTGATTGGTATCCATGGTTCTATTTTATCCCGAGCATGGGTATGCCCACCTCGGTGAGACATTTGATATTTTTTGCAGATGGCACCTCCTGATTCCTGATTCCTGGGCTCACTCATTCAGCACATCAGTAAAGATTAGTAAAGAATTGGTAATGTATTTCGGCCATCAGATTCTCTTCTAACCTCACACATTAGGGGGCATCTGTTATAACCCAAAATTGCACCACACATGCTTACCTGGCATCAGGCCTACTCATATCCATTCCTTACCAAAGCCATGCTGAATAAACTCTTGAAAATCCTCTTAAATCAAGTAAAACTCGCCCTAACCTACTACTGCACGCGTTGGAATGTTGGCAGGCCTACTACTACACGCGTTGGAATGCTGGCTGGCCTACTACAGCCCGCGTTTACCTAACAAAGCACAAAAAAAGGAAAGTTGTCGACGGGACAAAAAGCTTTGGGTCAGTTAACTGAAACTCCCAGCCATGCATGGCCGAGAGTTCATCCAAAACCCTAGCTCCTTCTAGCCTATAAAAGAAGGGGTAGGGGTACTATTTGGAGGAGGAAAAATATAGCAAAGAAACTCTACCCAATTGCCGAATCCATTTTGTCCCAACCCTTTAGCCTTTCCTCCAGTCTAAGAAGAATTCAAGCAAAGTAGTTGGAGGACAAAGAAGAGGAGGAGCCCAGGATCAGGATCGAGGAACGGTGGCCGGTCTCTATCATTATTGTAAGTTGATTCATCTTGAGATTAATAAAAGAATACTTTTCCCGTCCCAATGCACAAGTGATATATATTTTATTTGATTTATGCTTAATTTCTAACCCTTAGGTAGAAGAATAGCATGCATGCGTAGTGTTTTGTCTTGATTGCAGGATTGTCTTTGGAAGGAGCAGCGAAAGCAAGTGGATAAAGCGCAACGGAGGATATACATCAAACATCGATAGAAAAATGTGTTGGCAAATATTGAACAAGCAACGATATGGTTGTTGTCATTGATGGAAACAATGGAGATGGAAGGATATGAAGGATAAAACCCTTGGGGATTCGGACGTAAGAACTCAGAAGGTACAATATTGAAGAAATTACGCGCACAACAAGAGATTACAGAGAAGAAGGAAGACAGAGATCCAGTGACCATTGGATCCCATCCAAATTTCCCGAAAGGCCGACAACCGTCAGATCTGCAGAAGTTGCAAGGGAGATAAGTCATCGGAGATTCGGGGATTGTGATTTCAAAATGTTCAATTCACTCGACATCGAAAACCCCGAAATCGCGATACGCGATTTCGCGATTTGATCACAGCCGTTAAAAGCCAAGGTGAATTCCCGACGAGATATGGACCGTCTATTCGTGTGGACACGTGGCAGCCTGGAGGCCCCATCGGAGAATTGGGGATTGAGACTTTGAAATGTCCAGTTCACTCGACAATGAAAACCCCGAAATCGCGATATGCGATCTCGCGATTTGATCACAGCCGTTAAATCAAGCAGTGATCGGGACCATCCACGTGTAAATAGGGGGCTTCATCGGAGAATCTGGAATTGGGGTTTCACGAGTCTCGTGAACAATGACAACGAGCATAGCTCAAAATACTGATTCACCCCCCCTCTCAGTATTTTTCCAACAATTGGAATCAGAGTCAGGTCCTTCTGAAAAGGCTTAACCGCTAGAAGGGAGATCAATCAAAATGAGCAATCAAGACGGAATGGCATCTATTAGGCCTCCACTCTTCAATGGAAACAATTTAATCTTCTGGAAAACAAGGATGAGATCTTATCTTCAGTCTCTGGGAGCAGATGTATGGGCTATTGTTGAAGGAGGATATCAATATCCATCTGCAGTACCAACAGATCCAGCAGAAAGAAAAACCTACGAAACAAATGCAAAAGCAGTCAATGCTATGTTCGGGAGCCTAACTGAATCAGAATTTGTCAAAGTCATGTAGCTGAACACAGCAAAGGACATATGGGACAAAATCATTCTGAGTTATGAAGGCGATGCAAAGGTAAAAAGTGCTAAACTACAAACCCTCAGAATTCAATATGAGAA
>ML814741.1:159610-174159 GCA_009831015.1 Picea engelmannii | reverse complement strand
TTTCATTATCTCGAATTTCACCATTCGCCATACAATATATACAATGTTTTTAGGTATTCCGTAGATACCAAAACCCTAATCCCTTAATCCGGGATTAATTTACAAATCAACTAAAAATAGAAAAATCCGCTAAAAATAGCAGTTTTCGTATCTGACGGACCCACACACACACACATGCAAAGAATATAACACATACCCAATAGTTGTAACACCCATAGGCTGGCCCCTCAACCTATATAGGTTTCCCTCCCTAACTCCAAGAACCACTGTTGATCTGAAGCTAGACCATCTGGGCACAAGCAATACATGTCCATCTCGAAACAATACATGATAACCCTTCCTCTCAATCTCTGAGACTGAGAGGACACTCCTCTTGAGTTGTGGCACCCACAATACATTTGACACCCTCAATATCTCTTCTGACTCCAGTCAAAATGATATTGTATTGGATCCTCCTATTGAATGCTTGACTCCCATACCAAGCTCCACACACAAGTTTGAGCTAGTCTCTGTGAGAGTGTCAAACAACTCTCGTGCACATGTCATATGGAGAGATTCTTCGTTGTCCACCAACCAAGTCTCCTTGCTAGTGACTACTTTTGAAAGGCCAAAGACCAACAAGATCTCCCTCTGGAACCTGTTTGCAACTTCTTCAAACTCTGTTGTTGATACCTGCTTCCTTCTTCCTCTTCCCCTTTGAAGTAGACACTGTGAAGCATAGTGGCCAAAGTCATGACACTCAAAGGATCTAACCTTGCTAAGATCTTTCTTCAATCTCGAATCTGGGGATACTTCTCTCTTCGGAGAAGCTCTTCTTCCTGGCATACCTCTTCTATCTGGAGAACCTCTTCTTCCCCTTCTAGTGTGGGTTGCAAGGGCCTGGTTCTCACCACTACTACTCTTCACCATACCATCCATATTCTCCATGGACACCAACCGGGTCTCCTCCTGGATACAATCAGTCCATGTCCTATCAAAGGTGGGCAATGTCTCTTGTGCACATATCCCTTGCATGAATGGTTCCCAAGACTTGGGAAGACCTCTCAAGGCCACATTTACTAACTCAACATCCTGCATTGTCTCACCAATGGCTGCAAGCTGATCTCACATCTAAGTAATCTTCATAAGATAGTTGACCATTGTGTCTTCACTGGTCATCCTAATAATTTGAAGTTGGTGCTTCAAGTGTAACATTCTCCATGTATTCTTATTTTGGTAGAGACCCACCAAGGCATCATACATATTCTTGGCAGTTTTCTTCTCATCAATGTGGGGGATCAAGTGATCATTCGTAGATTCTAGTAACACCCGCTTCACCTTCACTTCTTTCTTCTTGTTTGTTGTCAACTCCTGTGGATCAGTCGGATCTGCAACCACACTCTCAACATACTCCTTGAGGTCATTTTCTTCCAACAAGAGGAGAAGCATTGCCTTCCAACCCAGAAGTTAGCTTCTCCCTCCAACCTGTCCTCAAACTTCAATGTGTTCACCATCTTGACATGTTCGAAACAAGAATAAAGACTAGAACAAGAACAACACTCTTCTAGTATTGTAGCCAAAATTTTGTTTCAATATGATCCTCTTCTCTTCAGATCCCAAGCTCTAATACCATGTCACTTTTTTCACATATGCACTCTATGTGACCAATTTTTCAGATTTGAAAATTGCTACCTGGTGAGCTAATAGTCAAACCCTAGTTGTTATCACTGAGCAATTTTACATTAAAAATTATATGCAACGGAAACATAAAAGATCAAAGATGGTTCATCAACACAACTGAGACAAATTTCTGTTCTGTAAATTTTATCAAATTCAAAAATTCTGAGGGAAAAACCAACCCTCTTGGTCAACATGCTTTGACCAAAATTCAGGACAACCTTGTCCTCCTCAAAAACAGTAAAATCATTAAAAATACAAACTTAGCAAATACTCGGAAATCACCTCTTCCTGACAAAATTTGTTGCTGCCACTATACATCTTGATGACGTCAACCATACGAGCGATGACCTCAGTAGTACGAACTGCTACACTTGTCTAAGAACCCTTGCACATGTGGCTTGAATTTCATTCACATGTGCAGCTGTTGTACGACTGATTCTCCTTACACGTGTGGTTGTACGGATGTGTCACACGTGCGTTCTCTTCCACACATGTGTCATGTACCTTTCTCCTCACATGTGTGTTGTTTCTTTCTCTTTTCTCATATGTGTGACCTCACACGCGTGCCTCCTTTGGCTGGAAAAAATGCCTTCCTTGGCTTGAGACAAACAAAAAATCACCTCCAAACCCTAGGCCATATTTCCCTTACAATTGAAAATTTTCCTTGCTGAATTTTCCAAGCTCGTAGCACAAGTGCACCTCACTTATGCTATCTCCATCATGCACATTGATATATTGTCACAATTTCTTGACCTTTATTTATACAAGTTCAGAAAGGTGTGTCAAATAGCCCTTTCACAAGTCAACATTAATTTAGAATATTTTGATCTCCTCTTGTCAGTGTGGAACTCCATCACAAGCCCACAAAATCCATCATCTTTCCCATGAGGCCCTAGCCTTATTTCTAGGTTGATTTTGTCGAACCGAAAGCCAAAGTTGGTGCCAATGAAAAATCCCACATGTATGGCACCTTGGCCTCTAGTGGGAATACCTTCCGAAGCTACAAAATCAACATTTTCATTAGGTCATTTGTGTCACACATAACATCAACCATTTTCATTAAGTCATTTGTATCACAATTTGCATCAACCACGTTCCCAATTTGCATTGTTAGCATTTCTTGCTCCTTTTCAATTAATTTTAGTTGAAATGATTCGATTAGTTTATTTTTTTTATCAATTTGTTTGTGAATATCAACAACCCAATTATCCAAATCATGTAAGGAGTCCTATAGTTCTTTAATTTCTTGATTGGCACTATCCAAATCATTCATCATTGCACAATGTTCGTTTGATTTACCTATTCAATTTCAACATGACCAAGAGCACAACCAAAAAATAATTTCAATTTTATTAAGTTTCTCAATCTTTCCTCTTTCAAACATTTCAATGTTTGAAAATATCTCTAATCTCCTAAAATATTTTATAGTACCCTCAGTATTGGCTCAATAATAAAAACCTTTTACAAAATCTTGCCACCACTAAGTCTTCAACCAACACTTTTCACAAGCTTTTGATCAAAGGTATCAAGGTATCCAAGTTATACCCACGGATGGCTCCAAGTTACCTCTTTTAATTAATGCAAAATGTATCATTTCCCAAGCATTGCATTCATTTTTTTTTAATTTAAAAAAATATAGTTCACTTTCCCATGATAATATCTCATATACAATAGGTGATCAAAGGAAGGAAGATGTCATACTCACACAATCTCATAAATCTTATCATGTATCTGGGTGCCCTAATGGCACTGTCTCAATCCACTAGTTTACAACCCCAATTTGGGACAATGCAAGAATTAACCCTCAAGTAAGTAGAGGTGGACATAGTCGAGGGGAGTTGTTCATACACAATGTAGATCAAGACTAGGTGCTTGTCATTTGCAAGCATCGACTACAGAGTTGACATTGCATTTAGGGATGCATTTGGAAATCAAGTGTATGTAGTGAGGCTTGATGATGCAACCACTATACTTTTCAGAGATGTTCAATCAATTCTTTCACTATACTGTGTCCCTACATTTACAAAGTATGCTTTTTATACTTGATGTTTGTTGGATCTAATAAGTGGAAGCTAGAGTGGGTGAGGGTTTACTATGGTAGGAATTAGTTTGTTTCCTTCTACTACGATGTCTTTATTCCTACAAGTGTTTGGTATGTATTTGATCTCTATAGTACTGTTACTACCACCCAATCTATAGAAGTTCAACAATGGCAAAAGTTCATAATGAATTGTTAATGGAAAAATTTCTAGAGTGTGTGAAGCTATTAAACATTCACTTAAGTGCAGATCCACATAGACCATAGAGTGTTGGGCATATCATTAAATACGCTAGTGTAGATTTGTGAGCATTCTTGTGGCTACGAGGAAGAGTGCCTACGATGCCATCAATTATCAATGTATAATTCTAATCTATGTATAAGGTCATAACCACTATGCCAAATCATTTCTCGTTGATGCATTCAGAGCATGTGTAGGATTAGATCACATGGTTGTGATATTAGATTTTTTGTTGGTGTTTTACAAAAGGTCACAAACTCATCTATTCTCTTTCACATTTCTTTTCTTTGGTAGTGGCCTTCAAACTTCTTTAAACTTCTTCAATCACTTCACTACCAATTTTCACTAAACTAAACTATGGAAAGATTGGGAAGAGGACAAATCGATTTGTTTGCTTCGCATAATTTTCTTCTCTAGGTTGCAAATTCTATTAATGCGAGTATGAATAAGCCACTTGCCGTAAAACAAAAAACAAAGCATGATCAAATCAGATTGAAACAATGTTATATTTTTGCATTAAGGTGCAATAGGTTGCAATTTGGAGACTAGAACACCGTTGACATAAAATTGCACTTGACCTTTCAATATGGAACAGAGTATCAACAAAATCTACTTTACCTTCATTTTGAAGTTGTGGGAAAATTGTTAGGAAGTAATCATTTCACCGCCTCTTTGCAAATGGTGAATCGGTGGCTGTATTGACCCTTCAAGACTCAAGGATTAAAACACTGATTACAATTTTGTTTTACATAACTTAAATGGTGGCCACCTTAACCTTTGCAGGCCACAAGACACCATCACCGCCTTGATTAAAATCCTTTAGAAGATCGAAGGGGCAATTTTCTGTGTTTAAATACCAGAGTCGAATTTGTAATCAGTGATTTTGAAAACATTTTTGAATCAAATTGGTTACTTTGTATTTGGAGCTCTACTCTGTGTTTATATTTTACTGAGTTTGTAAACTCATTTTATCTCTTGATAAAAAATCGTTTTTGAACAAACACGGTAATTTCTTGTTTTTACCGATTGGGAATCTGGTTTTACATTTATCCCAAGATTATTTATTGGAGTGTATATGATTTGGAGATTCATTTTAATTAAAAGTTTGTTATTTCGCATTTCAGAGTTCACTTATTAAAAGTGTGTGGAGTTTCTTTGCTTTACCAAACGCCGAAACCCGAAATTGTTGGGGCCACTCCCTATTTGCATTTCTTGATTTGACAGTCACTGTGTCATTTTGTTTTTACATTGGGTGTTTGAAAACCACGAACCCCGAAACCCGAAGTGCTAGGCCCACAACCTTTTCGCATTTCGCGATTCGGCAATCAGTGTGGTCTTTTGTTTTTTGTGTTCGACGTTTGTAATCGCCAAATGTCGATTGACCTCCATTTTTTACATTTTGGTATCAAAGCCTGCAGTCTATCTGACAATTACTTAAATCATTGCAGATTATTCCTATTAGTGCCAAAATTTTATTCTCATATTTTTTCTGCGTGAAGGTTTATTTAATTTTTGTCAATTTTTTATAAATGGTTGCATCTGGTAGTAGTTCTTGTCAAATTCAGGTTCCTATTCTGAGAGAGAAGTCATATTATTACTGGTACATTCAGATGAGTACGATTCTGCATTCTCAGGATTTGTGGCCTTATGTTATTGATGGCTATCCTGAGCCAGTTGATGCTGCAGCTGAATTGGCTCTGTCTAATGCTAACAGTGTTTTGCTGAAGGAAAATAGGAAGAAGGATAATAAAGCTCTTGGATTAATCCAGCAAGGATTAAATGAATCCATTTTTATGAAGATTGCTAGTGTTGCATCTTCGAAGATGGCTTGGGACATTCTTGAAACCTATTATCAAGGGGTGTCCAATGTGAAAACAATCAAGTTGCAAAACTTAAGAAGGGACTTCGAAAAACTGAAGATGAAGGATAATGAAAGTGTTGATACTTTCATGACTCAAGTGATGAGTGTTGTGAACCAGCTCAGGGAGTATGGAGATGATATTGAAAATAAAAGAGTTATTGAGAAAGTGTTGAGAAGTTTGCCCAAGAAGTTTGAGCCTGTTGTTGTTCCCATAGAGGAATTTAAAGATTTAAGTCTAATGCAAATTGATGAGTTAATTGGTTCTCTTGTTGCTCATGAATCTAGGATATCTAGATAAGAAGAAGGATCAATGGAGCATGCTTTCAAATCGCAACTGCATGTTACCAGAGGCAGAAGTAGAGGAAGGTTTCATACTCGTGGAAGAGGAGGTCGATTTTCTGGTCCAAGGGACAACGAAGATGAATCAAAGTCTAAGAAGAAGTTCCAGCGGAATCCTCCTAATTTAAGAGGGAGCAGCAGCAAACCCTGGTAGCAATATAATCAGAGGTATGACAAAACTAAAGTACAATGTTATTATTGTAATAATTTTGGGCATTTTGCTAACAAATGTTGGAAGAAACAAGCAGATACTGGAAAACAGTCTGCACATATTATAAATGAGTTTGAGGAGATCATCAAAATCCTGTGTTTTTGACCTGTAACATCACTCAGGAATGTGCAAATGATATTTGGTTTTTGGATAGTTGTTGCAGTAACCATATGACTGGTAATAAAGACTTATTTTCTTCCATTGATACTAGTATTCAGTCTGAAGTCAAACTAGGAAATGACTATAAGGTTACAGTCAATGGTAAATGTATAGTTCCAGTTTACACTAAGAACAATGAGAGAAGAAATATTGATGATGTTTACTTTGTTCCTGGTTTAAAATGAAATCTTATCAGTGTTGGATAGTTGTTGGAGAAAAAGTACAGAGTGTTCTTCAACAACAAGGTATGTACTATCTATGATAAATTACCTAGCAAACAGTTGATTGCAAGAGTAGAGATGACCAAGAATAGAATGTTTCCACTTGTTATGAAAAATGATTTGAGTGGTTCTTTGAATGCTTATAAAGCTGGAAGTTTAGATGAATATTGGTTATGGCATTTGAGATATGGTCATTTACATTTTTGTGGCTTAGATTTGTTACAGAAGAAACAAATGGTGAAAGGGTTACCTTGTATTCAGCAACCTGCAAGCTCTTGTGAGGTCTGCATACTTGGAAAACATCACAGAGAGAAATTTGTTTCAGGTGTTTCTTATAGAGAAAAATCTCCTTTGGAAATTGTCCACACAGATTTATGTGGACCTATGCAAACACCTTCTTTAACTGGTTGTGTTTATTTTATGACTTTCATTGATGATTTCAGTAGGAAGACTTGGTTGTATTTGTTGAAACAGAAGTCTGAAGCCTTTGATGTTTTTAATAAATTTAAGTCTATGGTTGAGAATGAGAGTGGTCAAACCATTAAGATCCTTAGGTCTGACAAAGGAGGTGAGTATAAATTGAATGAATTCATTGAATTTTGTGGTCTTCGTGGAATTAAAAAGCATTTTACTGCTCGATATTCTCCACAGCAGAATGGAGTGGCTGAAAGGAAGAATCAGACCATCATGGATATGGCTCGAAGCATGTTGAAAGAGAAGCATATTTCAAATGAATATTGTGGAGATGCGGTTCTTTGCTCTATTTTTATCTTGAATAGAAGTCCGACCAAGACCGTGAGGGATCGTGTACCTCAGGAAGCCTGGGATGGTAAGCCTTGTAATGTTTCTCATTTCATAATTTTTGGATGTGTTGCATTTGCACATGTACCTGTAGAAATGAGGAGGAAGTTGGATGACAGAAGTGAGAGATGTATTTTTGTTGTATACAGTGAAGAGTCTAGGGCATATAAACTCTACAATCCCATCACCCAAAAATATGCAATTAGCAGAGATGTTTAGTTTAAAGAAGATGAAGCCTAGGATGGAAGTATTGACAAATCAATTTTAGAGGGAGATGTGTTACCCTGTGAAGACGATGATGGAGCTGAGAAGGCTGAAAAAGATGGACAGATGGTTCCACATGCACATATGCCTACAGCAAGAAGTCCAACAAGGCTAGCACCAGATTTCATCCCATCTCAATTTAGAATGCCAAGAACTCATGAGTGTGGTGAGCCATCTGGATATGGTGGACATCAATTAGATTCACAGGTAAGTAGTGAATCAAATCCCACTTTAGCTTCATTAAGAAACAGATTTAAAGGACATAAGACTAGACGCTTAAGAGAATTGTATGATCAAAATGAAGAAGTAGATCAGATTTCAAATTTTGCATTAATGGCATGTGATCCTGTAAGTTTTGATGAAGTTGCTAAAGAGGATGTCTGGATAAAATCAATGGATGAGGAGATTGATTCCATTGAAATAAATCACACTTGGGATCTTGTTCATTTACCTGAAGGTAAGAACAGTATTGGTGTTAAATGGGTTTATAATACTAAGTTGAATGCAAATGGTCAAGTTGAAAAATACAAGGCAAGACTTGTAGCTCAGGGGTATAGTCAACAACTTGGTATTGATTACAATGAAAACTTTGCTCCTGTAAAAAGGATTGACACAGTGAGGATGGTCTTAGCTATTGCATCTCAGAATAGATGGATCATGCATCAGATGGACGTCAAGTCTGCATTCTTGAATGGATATTTGGAAGAAGAGGTTTATGTAAGACAACCTCCGGGTTATGAGATTGATAAGCATAGAGATAAAGTTTATAAGTTGAGGAAAGCCTTGTATGGATTGAATCAGGCATCCAGAGTTTGGTATAGCAGGATTGATGAATACCTAATCAGTGTTGGATTCAACAGAAGTCCAAGTGAACCAACTCTGTATACAAAGATAGACCAGAAAGGTAAAATTTTGATTGTCTATTTGTATGTTGATGACCTGATTTTTACTAGAGATCTATCTGTAGATGATTTTTAAAATGCCATGAAAACAGAGTTTGAGATGATTGATTTAGGTTTGATGAAATTTTTTCTTGGAATTGAAGTGGATCAATCTAATGATGGAATTTTCATTTGTCAAACTAACTATGCAAATGAAGTGTTGAAAAGGTTTAGAATGATGAATTGCAAGCTAGCTACAACACCAATGGCAACTGGTATTAAATTGAGCAAGTATGATGAGGGATCATATGTTGATCCAACTTTGTATAAGAGGTTGGTTGGAAGCCTTATGTACTTAACAAAAACTAGACCTGATATCATGTTTGCAGTAAGTTTGATTTCGAGATTCATGGAGACTCCAAAGAATACTCATTGGCAAGCAAGAAAGAGGATCCTGAGATATATTGCTGGAACAACTGATTTTGGTATTTGATACACATCAAACTTAAACTTTGAGCTAATTAGATATACTAATAATGATTTTGCAGCGTCCATTGATGACATGAAAATCACATCTGGGTATGTGTTCAGTCTTGGATCTGGAGCAGTGGCATGGGCATCAAAGAAACAACCCATTGTGACTCTATCTTCCACTGAGGCAAAGTATGTTGCAACAGCTGCAACTGCATGTCAAGCTGTATGGATGAGAAGGGTCTTGAATGAATTGTTGCATAACCAGAATGATCCAACCCAGATTGTCTGTGACAATAAGTCTACTATTGCATTGTCAAGGAATCACGTTTTTCACAAACAAAGTAAGCACATTGATACAAGGTATCATTTCATTCGAGAGCTGGTAACTGGTAAGGATATTTTTGTTCAATTCTGCAAATCTGAAGAACAATTTGCAGACATATTTATGAAGCCTTTGGGAAATGATCTGTTTAAAATTCATAGAAGAAATATTGGGGTGTGCAAGCTATAATGCATTGTTTACGACAATTTTGTTTTACATAGTTTTAGTTTGTTTTGATTCTGAAATGATTAAGAGGGAGTATGTTAGGAAGTAATCATTTCACCACCTCTTTGCAAACGGTGAATCGATGGCCGTCTTGACCCTTCAAGACTCGAGGATTAAACCACTGATTACAATTTTGTTTTACATAACTTAAACGATGGCCTCCTTAACCTTTGCAGGCCACAAGACACCATCACTGCCTTGATTAAAATCCTTTAGAAGATCGAAGTGGCAATTTTTTGTATTTAAATACCAGAGTCGAATTTGTAATCAGTGATTTTGAAAACATTTTTGAATCAAACTGGTTACTTTGTATTTGGAGCTCTGCTCTGCGTTTATATTTTACTGAGTTTGTAAACTCATTTTATCTCTTGATAAAAATTCGTTTTTGAACAAACGCAGTAATTTCTTGTTTTTATCGATTGGGAATCTAGTTTTACATTTATCCCAAGATTATTTGTTGGACCGTATATGATTTGGAAAATCATTTTAATTAAAAGTTTGTTATTTCACATTTTGGAGTTCACTTATTAAAAGTGTGTGGAGTTTCTTTGCTTTACCAAACGCCGAAACCCGAAATTGTTGGGCCCACTCCCTATTTTCATTTTGCAATTTGGCAGTCACCGTGTCATTTTGTTTTTGCATTGGGTGTTTTCAAACCCCGAACCCCGAAACCCAAAGTGCTGGGCCCACAGCCTTTTCACATTTCACGATTCAACAACCAGCGTGGTCTTTTGTTTTTTGTGTTCGGCATTTGTAATCGTCGAATGCCGATTGACCTCCATTTTTACAAAAATCTGAGTTTTATGAATCCATGTTTTTTGTCTAAGTTGTAGATCGAATACTATTGTTGCTTCAAAGAGGGTGCTCACATTTTCTAAGAAGGCAAAGGTAGATCAATATAGGAATTGCAGATCGATTTCTTTTGTAGTAATCAATGATGTAGATCGTTGAGGTGCTCACATATTATCAAGTATATCACAGCATAAACAATGTTGCAAGATGAACAAATTCCCACACAACAACGTGTATATTTAATACACCATAACACTCACTCAACAATCTCCATCTTATAGATCCATGAATCTAATTGGTTGAATGTGCCCATAGAGTAGATCTATGTATTATGGCATCAGAGCAATGTGTATGCAAGAATGTAATTATTCAAATGAAATAGAAAATGCTTGCTTAGCCAACAAATTTGGTGGACATAAGTCACTCATTGTGTAAGAGATTGTTTTGCATCAATGCAATCGAGGAGGTGCAACCTTTGTTGTCTTTCACATTTAGGCATAGATCCATGAACCTACTATCAGACCTCTCATGGACCACTACCAAGGAGGATCTCCATATTAGCTACATTTCTCATGGATGACTACCATGAGGAGATACAAGGTTGTTAAGCTAACTTGGCTCTGATACGATGTTAAACCATGAAATGTGACACAATAAATGAAGATTGGTGGAAAAGGATTATCCATCTCAACAATATATTCATCCAATGATATCAATATATAGTACATCGATGTAATCACCTCATGAACTGAAGAGTGCCAACACATTGACAACTCATCAATAGATAAGGATGACACCTTATCGAGGATAAGGATGACAACTCATAAAGAGGTGATCTCAGACTTTGTGATTATCTAAGGACTCATATTCTAATAAGCAGTTCATGTTGTCAACCGTGGTTATGAAGATGAGATGGATTGGGGAAAGAGGTAAATTGTAACCAACAAATTGAGAGGAAAGTCAATTGTGCCTAATTTGGTCTTCAGGGTGCTAAAAGTGTTGGGTTTCTACGTTTTGTTCTAAATTTCATTCCTTTTTTTAGTAAATTCTTGCAAGTGCTTTCTTCGCAAAGATCCCAAAGATCTAGAAGAAAAAATGGCAATCTTATTGTAATCATAGAGCAAAGTAAGAATAAATAACACATCTCAATTTTTATGACAAGAACTATAGTATGGACAACGTAAGGGCAATGATCATAAGATTTATTTTTTCCCATGTTTGCCTTGTGTTGTTACACTAAAATTATTGGCACATTTTAAAAGTTATTGTTTTCTAACATCATAGACAACGATGACCATGTTACGTTGAAAAAGAAACTCTAGCCAAGTTTGTTGTAAATTCATTTGTTGAGATGATGCTTCTAAAGGATTTTTCTTGGAGTAGCAATACCTAATCTTGATGATGTTATCACCTTCAATTGATGAAAGCTTTCAATGTGAGTTTTCATTGATGATTTTGCTTGAACTTCCTTCTCAAATGGTCATAAATTACGTATGCTTAGTAGGGGAATTCATTGTGTTTCACTCCAAAATTTCATTTGACACATTCCTTTATTACATTGATGTTTGGGTTAGTTTTGGAATTCTAAACTTCACATTTATGTTGGTCGCATAATGTTCTAGCCTCTTGTAAAATAGTTGTCTTTCCAAGTTATGTAATTTTTATATATCTTTGAACAATTGTATTTGTGTAAATAATGTTTTCATACAAACTGTTGTTATCTTTGTGGTGTTCCGCTACACACAAATGAGAGATTACATATGCTTTTTTTTCCTCTTTGACAATATATTAGCCAATGTTTCTTTTCATCAAGGTGCCTTTCTCTTATTAAGGACTTCCAAGAGTATTTTTTTCAAATTCTATTCTTTATCCAATTTTATAGTTCAAATAATTCTAATGGCCTTATTAGAAAATAGTACCTCATAAGACAAGTTCAACTTTACCTTATGAACACTTGTAATAAGTGTTGTGTATGTTTTTCATATCGGTTCTATTTCTATATGGAGGTATACAATTCATCCATATTTAACATCCATAGAGAAGGACTTGTGTCACAGAGAGCCCAAATAAGATTTGTGTTACATGTCCATTTCCAAAGTCATGTAACTTGTGTTTGTATTTGGCATGACTTGAATTATGTTAAATCCATAGTGAAGGACTTGAATCTAGAGGATGACAATGAGGGCCTTGTAGGGTGCATGTATTTGTAAACTTCACAATTTTAACTCATGTAAATTCTGTTAAAGTATTTGTGTGTTGCAATGTGAATTTTGCACCTTTACTTTAAGAGATAAGTTGTTATTAATGTGCAAGCATTATGGAATAATAATTTACTATGGTATACACCTAGTTTTCTAGAAAGTATTCAATTAGCATTGGCTATGCTATGTACCTTGTAACTATGCATTTTGTACCTTTTTTGTGTAGTTTCTTCTTATCTGAATCTTTTGTGGCCGTTACATGGCTATTTCAACAGTCTAAAAAGGCACTAAATTGACTTTTATCATATTTGAATAAAACAAATATGTATAGATATGTTTTACTATTAACACCCTTTTGGGATACCTTTACATATTTTCCTTTATCTTTCCCACTTTCCTTCGTTATATCCTCAACATTTGTGTGAGTTTTTATGATGAAGCAATTTTTTGCTCCTTTTGTGCTTTTCCAAGTAGCTTTGGCCTATACTTGAAAACATGTAGCCAATAATCCCTGAGAATTGCCAAGGTGTTTCAACGTAAACAATATATTGTTGTTGAAAGATTAAATAATTAGAAGTTGTAATTGACCATGTATGTAGCCATAATTGTAACTAACCATGCATGTAGCCACAATTGTCATTAGTTGCAAGTCCTATTTTGTTTGGTTCTATATTTTTTTTTAATCATCACCATTTGCATACTTGAACTCCTATTTTGTTTGGTTCTATACTTTTTTTTAATCATCATCATCTAAATACTTGAACTCAAGTTGATTTAATAAGACACTCTAATGGTGGTCTTATGTTTTTTATAAAATACAATCATTAATGTTGAAATTATTTTTGTTTTTTTGTCTTTTTCCATGAACACTAATTCATCACACTCAATTTTGTTTCTCTTACCATTTTGTAAAATATTTTCCCCCAAATTCATTATTGTTCATTTCTTATGGTTCACCACAAAAACATTTCTTATGGTTGACCAAAAAAATAACTCATTGCAAATTTTTTTCCCAAACCTTTTCTAAAGTTGGTTTTGATTATAACATCCTTATCATGAACTTTTTCAAACATCCTTTCCATATGCCATTGCCATGCCGAAACTTAAATGTTCGAGAAATCTTTAACCACACACCCATATTTTATGCAAACACTTGAGTCATGTGGGTGTATATGCATAGGATTATAACCCGTTTCTAAAGACAACTTAGATATGTAATCGTTTCCAAGCTGTAAATGATGATTATTATTGAGGTATTAACCTTGTAAGAAAGCAATCGAGACACATGAAGCAATAATCATTCGTTGTAAAATGAAATAATTTTGATAAATAGAACCTTATCACCTTTTTATATCCATCAAATCGTTCCTTTGATTAGGTTAACACAAATAATTTGTATACTATCATTTTGTGGATTGTTCCCATAATCAATATAAATGTCAATCGAGGGTGATGCATGATGGATCCGAGTTATCCGAAAAGCCTTCATGTGTAAAAATTGTACAATAATGAAGGTCACTCGATGTGAGAGAATTGAATTGCTTGTTTCTCATAGTAATGTTTTGTATGTTGGTTCCTTGAATTTCAACATGCATGTTTTTTTGCTTGTTTATGATAATATTTAAAAAGGGAAATATGAAGAGTTGAAGCTATGGTTCAATGTTTTTGTTATTAAAGTTTATAAGGTTATTGATAAGTTTGTATTATGCAAGCAAAAACATCTTAGGATAAAAGTAATCCTCTAAACCATCCATGACGATACAAAATTTCATCATCTTCAACTAGTACATTGTTATGTGTTACATTTTTTCCTATAGCATATATGTTTTGTATTGTCTTGTTAATAGGTTGTTGACATTG
>ML814741.1:146324-157245 GCA_009831015.1 Picea engelmannii | reverse complement strand
TATATATATATATATATATATATATATATATATATATATATATATATATATATATATATATATATATATATATATATAATTACTAGACACGATATTGCTAGTTTTTAGTTTTAGAAACATTAAAATATCTTTTTCCAATCCACTATTAACATAATTTATTTTACATATGAAAGATTATCATTTGAGTTTTTTTAGTTTTGAGATTTTAGAATTTCTACTAACAAGACTATACACATCAACAAAGTGCATAATGTTATTAAATAAATATTTTTTTATCAATTTTCTATCAACATAACTCATCTTACATATGAAAAATTATTATTTGAGTTAGAATCTCTACTAATAAGACCAACCACTTGAAGGTGGAAATTCATTTGGCCTCAAAAAAA
Source organism: Picea engelmannii (assembly GCA_009831015.1). Lineage (NCBI taxonomy): Eukaryota > Viridiplantae > Streptophyta > Pinopsida > Pinales > Pinaceae > Picea > Picea engelmannii. Next base: position 156,856 of record ML814741.1, on the reverse strand, counting down.
TAGTGCTTTGTTGTTATAATGCTTTTATACATTACCAACAAAGCAGATGATAGTCATTATTGTGTGAGGAGTTATGTTGTTAATGAATTGAAAAGTGATGCTTGTGTTTTTAAGTAGTAACATTTATGATAATTATGAACTTAGTGTGAGTGTTATTAAGTTTGTGATTTATATTTTATTTGTTAATAAATTGGTAATAGGGATAAATGTGAAACAAAATAAGAAAGAAGAAAAAAAAGAAAGAAGAGAATTAATTAAAATCTTAAAATATGATATAATATGTAATATAAAAATCTATAAAATATAAATTAATTATAAAATATAATAAATATTATATAATGGAAAGAATAAAAAAAAAAGAGAATTAATTAAAATATTAAAATATGATATAATATTCGATATAAAAATCTATAAAATATAAATTAATTATAAAATATAATAAATATTATATAATAGAAAATATAAGAAAAAAAATGTAATTTTGTTTTTATATATTTTTTTATAAATTTCAAATAAAAATAGCATTAATCATATACATATATTTATATACAAGTAAGTCATTATCATGTTGAAATAAAATCAAAATTAATTATCATCACAATTATCAAAACTAATATTTATTATATTATCTAACAAATGCAATCATCATATATTCCAAGAATATGTATATACATAAATAAATATACTTATTTCACATAAAAATAAATAATAATCATCATATTATCTAACACAAATAATTATGATATCATTTAACAAACATAGACATCATATCATTTAAAAATCAATAATCATCCTATCATTTAAAATACACTAAAAAAACATGTAATATTTAAACATACACATAAAAACAAACAACACACAAATAAACATACATTAAAAAAAACATGGTAACTATGAATTTAATGTATGAATTTAATGTAAGTGTTATTTATAAGGATTGTGGTTTATGCTTTATTTTTCAAAAAATTGATAAAAAGATAAATGCAATATAAAATAGGAAGAAAAACAAAAAAGAAAGAAAAAAAATATATTAAAAACTAAAAAATACTAAATAATATGTAATATAAAAAATTATAGAATATAAATTAATTATAAAATATAATAATTATTATATAATAGAAATATAAGTAAAAATACAAAATTTATTTTCTTAACTAATTTTATAAAATTTCAAATGAAAATATTATTAATGGTATACATGTATTCACATACAAACTATTATCAAATCTAATAAAACTAAAACCAATTATCATCATAACAATCAAAATCAATTATTATCATATCATCTAATAAACACAATCATCATTATCATCATAAAGTTTAATAAAGACAATTATCAAATCAATCAACAAACAAAAATATCATATCATTTAAAAATCAATTATCTTCTCATCATTTAAAAATGTCCACATACTCAAAGAAGCATATATGTTATAGATAAAAACAAACAACATAAAATTAAACACGCATTTAAAAAACATGTACATACTCAAAGAAACATACATATCATATAAAAAACAAACAACACATATAATCACACATCAAAAACATATAAATATCAACATTGTATCATCTAACAAACACAATCATGCTATTTAACAAACAAAAGCACAAGACCATCATACCATCTAACAAACACAATCATGTCATATGACAAACAAAATTACAAATCCATCATATCATCTAACAAACACAATAATGGTAACTATCTAACAAACAAAAACACAATCACCATCATATCATCTAACAAACACAATCATGGTACTATCACCATCATATCATCTAACAAACATGATCATGCTATCTAACAAACAAATGCAATCATTATCATCTTCATATCATCTAACAAATACAATCTACATATCATTTAACAAACAAAAACATATGATCAACTAAAATCAATCATCATCATAGCAACATCACATAATCTAACAAACACAATCATGCTATTTAACAAACAAAAGCACAAGACCATCATACCATCTAACAAACACAATCATGTCATATGAAAAACAAAATTACAAATCTATCATATCATCTAACAAACACAATCATGGTAACTATCTAACAAACAAAAACACAATCACCATCATATCATCTAACAAACACAATCATGTTATTTAACAAACAAAAATACAACACCATCATACCATCTAACAAACACAACAATGCCATATGACAACCAAAAATAAAAATCCATCATATCATCTAACAAACACAATCATGGTACTATCACCATCATATCATCTAACAAATATGATCATGCTATCTAACAAACAAACACAATCATTATCATCTAACAAATACAATATACATATCATTTAACAAACAAAAATCATCATCATAACAACATCATATCATTTAATAAACACAACCATTATATCATCTTGCCAACAAAAATATATCACATAAAAACATGCAATAAACAAACACATACATAAACAACATGTACATACTCAAAAGAAACATACACATCATATAAAAAAACAAACAACAAACAAATAAGCACACATCAAAAACATATAAATGTCAACATCATATCATTTAAAGAGAACATTCATGTTATTTAACAAACAAAAGCACAACACCATCATACCATCTAAAAAACACAATCATGTCATGTGATAAACAAAAACAAACCCATCCTATCATGTAACAAACACAATCATGATAACTATCTAACAAACAAAAACAAATCACCATCATATCATCTAACAAATATAATCATGTTATTTAACAAACAAAAACACAACACCATCATACTGTCTAACAAATACAATAATGCTACTATCTAAAAAACACAAACACAATCACCACCATATCATCTCATCTAACAAGTTCATAATCATGTTATCTAACAAACAAACACAATCAGTATTATTATCATATCATATAACAAATACAATCTACGTATCTTTTAACAAACAAAAACATATTATCAACTAAAAATCAATCATCGTCATAAAAACATCATATCATTTAATAAACATGATCATCATATCATCTAACCAACAAAAACACATCGTTACACAAATAAAACATCATCATAACAACATCATATCATTTAATAAACATAATCATCATATCATCTAACCAACAAAAACACATCATTACACAAATAAAACATATTATATTCTATAAAATATTTTAATATAGATATTTATTGAATTAGAAAAAAACCTAAATATAAAATAAGATATGGAAAAACATATTATATTATATAAAATATTTTAATATAGATATTTATTGAATTAAAAAAAAAACTAAATATAAAACAAGATAAATCAAATTACAATAAATAAAAAAAAGAAAGTGAAAGTATAGAAAATGTGAGAAACTAATTGTGAGATGTGATAAAGTGTATAGAAGTTGAGGTTTAAAATATATATTGTGTTAGAGGAAGTATCAAATTAGTGTATGTGTGAGAGTAGTGAGTTAAAAAGTAATACACCATGTAATAAAGTGTGTAAAATTTCAGATTTAAAAATATATAGTAATAAGTGAAAATAGTTAGAATTTATGTAAGAAGAAACATAAAGCTATTGTGTGTGTGAGAGTAGTGAGTTAAAAAACAATACATGTGAAAAAACTTACCACACAATGCTACATGACACTACTCTAAAGAGGGCGGGGCACCCCATCCTCTATAGTATTTGGAGAGGGTATAATCCCCACTCCTAAAAAATATAAGAAATTGTATTATAATAATGTGTTTTTGTATATGTGTTTACAAAACTCCCATCTCATCTTGAATCATCTCTGAACATACACATTGATACAATCATTACATACGAAAAATAGTAGAACATGCAGTTCTATTGTAAAAACTGCTGCAAATACAACTCATTAATGCTTAAAAGATATTTGAAGCAAGGCACAAGATACTGATCAATGCCTAAAAGATACTTGAAGCAAGGCACAAGATACTCATCAATACCTAAAAGATACCTGAAACAAAGAACAAAACATAAAACAAACTAAATATGAGAGAGACACCTCTATCTAAATATTGCTCTAAATATTAGAAAAATATGAAAAAGATAAGGATCATTACTTTTGTGTTTTTCTACAATGATATCCTTGAAAATTACACCAATACAATTTATAGATTGCAATCTCTACAATAATAAAAAAATATAAAATTTGTCAATAAAATTTATTTACAGAGACATATGTGTAAAAATATCTATTAATACTAATTAAAAATAATAAAAACTAAATTTATTTTTATAAAAATTTATCATTAAAATATATTAAAATTAAAAAACAAAATATCATATTACTTCTTTTATATTTATAATAGATTATCTTTATATAAAAATAATAATACATACTATATTAAACTCAAATTTAAGTAAAACTATATATCACATTATATAAAAAAGCTTGATCTACCCTTAGAGGAGTGGATTGTCGTTTACCCAAAGTCTATAACAAAAAAAGCTTGCTTTTCAAGAAATTATTCATGTAATCTTGACCCACGCCCTTTATGGTCCTGTTCTTTTTGCTATCAACTATTAATATTATAAGGTTACCGCAGAGGCACTGCATGTCCGTGGAGAGTTGGTTTGGGTAATTCATCCGAATTTCAAGACTATATATTTCTATCTTAACACATTCAATATATAATAATTGAAAATGTCTTCATTTAGGTTTCAGTATATCATAGATTTATTCTTAATCGACAAGCCTTTTTTTTTTTGAAATTATGTTACAGGCTTATAGCCAAAGGTCAGGATCAGGATTTACAATACTATTTTAACCGTGATTGACAAACCCGGATCAGGTCAGCTTAGTTTGTAAATTTATTTTGTGAATGTGATCCTTTTGATTCTTATATTCACTATTTTTATGCATATGATAAACCAAAATGAAGCTTAGGCCATTGCATGTATACATTTTACATAACTTGACTTTCTATTATTTTGGCAGTTCTCTATATGTTCTTTCTAATATTCCATTTTTTTTTTACTTTCTTTTATTTTGACAGTTCTCTATATGTTCTTTCTAATATTCCATTTGTTTTCCAGGAGGTTAAGGAGTGTACAGTTTCTTGCCTAGGTTGTTTCAACATTAATTAAATCTTCAAGTCAGTGAATCAATCATCCTCCTAAGTGCATATCTGGGCATGTGAAACATGAATAATAAGACTTCACAAAAATGCATAAACAGTCCCTCAAATCTGCAGGATTTCTTTCCAAAAATGCAGTGATATTCTGCCAACAATCAACAATCATTGTGCAAAGGTGCCTACAGGAGATAAGAATAACAGATTTATCTTTAAAAACATCAACAATCATCTCAATGTTCAATCTGCAGCTATATTACCAGGAAAACCATCTTATCCACTCAAAGAAAACTCCTAGCTGTGCCAGAGCATATCCATTAACCATCCACTACATCTACGCCAATATAGGCCAATACAGGTTCGCAGCCAAAGGTTTTTTATTTTAAGGCATATCTTCATTCAATTTACAATGTTATTTTAACGTGATTGGAAAACCCAGATCAAGATCAGGTTAGCGTAGTTTGTAAATTTATTTTGTGAATGTGTTCCTGTTAATTCTTATATAGGCTATTTTTTTCATATGACAAACCATAATGAAGCTTAGGCCACTGAATGTATATGTTTTACAACACTTGACTTTCATTTATTTTGACAGTTCTCTCTATGTTCTTTCTAATATTTCATTTTTTTTTTACCAGGAGGTTAAGGAGTGTGCAGTTTCTTGCACAGGATTGGTTGTTTCACCATTTGATGATAAACTTCAAGGAGAATTACCCATGTGTTTACCTCTTCTAGTTGATCCGATGGGAAATCAGATAACCCACCTTACATTAATGAAGGTTGTACTGATTTAATCTCTTGTAAATTATTTCATTTATAAGGTTGCACTGATTTGATCTCTTGTAAATTATTTCATTTATACTAAGTTTTAGGCATTAGTTTGTTTAAGATCCTAGTTTGGAGTTTTTTCTAAAAGTAATATTCACCTTATTTTGTATGGTTTTAAGCCTGGATGGTTTTTGTTTGCTTTGATCTTTTTTTTCCATTTATATATTTTTTCTTTGTTCTCTTAGTTATTTGGTAGTGTAGATGTAATTGGCAGGCAGAAAAATCTTAACCAACATGCAAATATAGAAAGCATTGTGATTGAGTTTTTCCAATTAAAATAAAATTGCTAAATTTTGGATATTTTTATATTAGGGATTTGACCAACTACCTTCTAACTAGTGTTATATGTTATATTTGACCAATGTTTTTCCTATTACATATACATGGAAAGAAAGAAAACGAGATGCCTTTCTCAAGTCGTTGACATGTTCTTTTTAATTTTTATCCTTAGGAACTCTTTGTCCCTTTAAAGCATGAGATATTATATTCCATAGATAAAATATAAGCATGTGAGGTATTGGGATTAAAAAACATATGAGAGCACAACCATGAATTTTTGATGTGAAAAGGATCAAAGGTGCAGAAAACATGTTGTTTCAAAATATTCAAATTTATGAACAAATGCAGTTTGGATCTTAGTTATTTAATTTGAGGTTTTAAAGTTTTGTTAACCATTTTGATTAAAATAGTATGTAGATTCAGTTTTTTCAAGTTCATATTCAATTCTTTGATTGAATCAATGCACTGGAAATTGCATGATGCATTTGGTTTGTTGGTTTTGCCTTAAACAAAGTGAGTTTTCACATAACAAGAAGTTATTCTTAACTTGTAAGCATGGTATAATTTTGAATTTTAAGTGAATTTTGTCTTTCCAAATTGGATTCTTGACAAAATAAGAGGGATAGTATGTTGATTTAGGAATCTTATGATATAGATGACAGTAATTTGATAGTTGATGGTTGGTACAAGTGGTATGGAATGCACTTGTCAGTTTTCTCAAAAGACATCCAGTTGCATCTTTGGAGGCTGCAATTTTGTTGTGAACAATGACTTATGAAGATTATTTGATGGAGCAGGATATAACGTCTGGAAACAAGAGGTATGGAATGGATTTCACCAAAAAAAACATTCAGTTGCATCTTTGTTAAGTGTGATTTTGCTGCCAACAATGATTATGAAAATGAATTGATGGAGGTGGATATAACATCTGGAAAATTAAATAATTGAGAATTCATCCGGTGGAGAAAGACTATTTATAATATTCCAATTCATCCAAGGCCAAACTCTATTCAGACTCACAAAATTTTAATCCATGGTTTCTCTTGTTTTGAGATTAGAATTTTGTTGCTTTTGTTCATAGTAGAAACCTTGTTTTAGTTATTGGATGTTTTAAAGTAATTTATTGATGGTACAAATTGAATCTAGAGAGCTGCTTAGGAAGAAGGATTTATGCATACATTGAAATGAATGATCTCAAACATGCAAACAATGATGTACAACCAGGTTGATTCCAAAGTTCCTAGATGCTCTGCATTCTTTCACAATTTCTCCCCTAGTCCGTCAAGATTTTTCAATGGAAGGTGAACACCAATTATTATTGATAAAAATCCCAATAATCTGAACCAAAATCTCCTTCAACTCAATGCAGGTAGAAGTTTTAAAGATGGAGAGTTAAGAATACTTGAAAGATAAACTGGAACATCTTTAATGAACTATATTTTGTTTTTCATAGAATGCTCTTAGAGATGAATCTCCAAGAAGATTAAAAAGTGGACACAAATCAAGATTAAGGTGAATGCTATGATGACAACAATACAATTACTTGATTGAAGTACTTTTATGTAAATTGAACCAAATTCATAGTATAGATAAACTCATATATCACAATGATCTGACATACTCAAAATGGAGAGGCAACTCAACAATTTGCCAAAAACTTGTCAATATCTTTTATGTATTAAAAAACACACAAAAAATTAAAAAATTCACAAGATAAAGTATAGGGTTTTTTGGTTCATGTAAAATACATAAAATTAAATGGAGATAAGACAGGCAAACATTTTGTACATCAAGTTTCAAAATAGAGATAAATCATGAATATCAAATGTTGGAATGCTTCAATGTTTTTTATAACAAAGAATTTAATGTGCAGATCCCATGAGTAGGAACATGAATAGTCACCCTTGGCTCTAATGGTGCCACTTAGTTTTTATTTAAATATGTCCATGATCTATAAATTGCTATGGATATTCCACTAGAATAGTTTGTTACAACAGATCTTGTATTAAACTAAAATATTTTATTATGCAAGTTTATTTCCTTAGATTTTAGATTTATTATCACTAACTTATTGCTCAAATCTATGAAAATAACTAAAATACAAAATTGAAAGAACAAGAAAATGAACACACTATCCACACAAATGAAAACAAGATAATTATGGGAAACATGAAAAAGAAGAAAACCCAACTATAAGGTGAGGCCTATGCTTTGCTCTCTTTTCTTCAGTTATGAAATGCAAGTAGAAAGAAAGGGGCACTCACTATGGAGTTGCCTTTGACATTGTAGCCTGAATGGATACTACAAAAATTTATTCCTTTGTTATGCTCTCAAATATAACTCTTAGATGCTTTTCTCAACTATGGAAGAAGTATAATGCTAAATGAATGGAACCCCCTCTCCTCCTAGCGGCCTAGTTTTTAACATAGTCTAATAGTTGTATAGGGTTAGGGTTTTTTCATTCCTCAACCCTCAATTAGTGTCAGGGTTTTGGACCTTCTAGAATATTCTTGAAATTCCACACGTTAGTATCCCCACACATGAATAATGGGGGATGATGTGGCATCCACTCAGTACTATGATGGTTAACAAGGTAGGTCAACTTGCACGAGGCATAACTTCTACATGCAAACTCCGATTGAGGTGATTTTTGCACTGTTGGAAAGGTCTTGGTGTATGGAACAACATCAAGGGGATAATAGATATTGACACAATTTTTTTACCCCAAAAAGTGTTGTTTAATGCCTCAAAATGGCTTTGGAAGGTTCTGGACCTCAAATTTCCAAACTAGGACTTGCCACTAACATGGGCCCTACAAGCCAATTCCTCTAATTTTTCCACCTAGAAGGTATCAATATAGATGGAAAATTATATAACGATCCATTTTGGATCACACCTTCCATTTTAGGGAGGCTTTTGGTCCCCAAAATATTTTACTAAATGATGTTAGGAAAAAATTTCTCTACCTTCTCCCTAGAGTACCATTTTGCCTTGCTTGGAAGTTGTCCTTTCAACTCGATCTGCTAGAGGTCAATCTTCCCTTGTCTGGTAGTTCTATGCTTCGTCTGCAAAAATGTATCTTCTTCCAACTCTGCCTATACTTCTGGTTCTAATTCCTCTATGGAAGGTAAGACATGTTCCTCAATTTCCTGATCCAACATGGAAGGTTCATAGAGTTTCAGATTTTCCATATTCACTACTGAGCAAATGCACATTTATGGGGGTAGACTGAGTTTGTAGGCATTATCGCCTACCTTCTCCAATACCTCAAAAGGACCATACTACAAAGCCTTGATTTTATTTCCAGGACCTTGTAGCCTTTCTTTGTTCAACTGCAACAATTATGTGTTGTTCATATCAAGCCTTGTACTTTTCTTGTGACCTATTCAACATCTTTGGTACTTGAAAATGGATCTACCTAATCTTTTTAACAAATTTCTTAGCTTTCAATGCTTCTCTTGTGATGTCTTTCTTCACTCTTCCTTGTTGTCCATAAACAACATCCAAGGGAGAAGGTGGAAAATACCCAAAGCAAGTTTCAAAAGGGGACTTAGCAGTAGAAGTGTGTATTGTTATGTTATAAGAGTGTTGAATATATAGCATATTTTCATCCTAGTTATTGCTTTTAATTGTAACCCCTCAAAAGATGAACCAAATTCTTGTTGACTACTTTTGTTTTCCCATCTGTTTATGGATGGAAAATTGTAGATCTCTTCAAATTGGTGTTGATATTTTCCCAAAGCATAGTCCAAAAGGCATTGAGAAATCTGGTATCCCTATTTGAGATATATCTCTTTGGTATCCCAAAGAGCACCTAGACTTGTACAAAGAAAATGTTTGTTGCTTATTCTCCTTTGATGGTATTTTTACAAAGCATAAGGCCCATTTTTAGTTTTTTTGTATTATCTAGGCCAAGTTGGGTTAGTGAAAACCAAACCACCCTAATCAAGAGGTTTATGTTTTCAGGAAGTTGTCCAAACCAACCTGAATAAAAAATCCTCAATGGAAATTGTACAAATTCAAGGTAAGATGACCATGAGGGAAAGGGATGCCACCATCATGTATCAAGTTAAAAAAAATTGCATGTGATTCGAGAGAGGTGCAATGTTCAAATCTCTTATTCTCACGTTAAAATGGGTTAGTACCGTGTCAATGCAACATTGAGGTTTGTATCTCCTTAGAAGTTCCTTGTGTCCACTTTTCAGGAAAACATGTGGAACATTCCCATTGCCAAATTCTATAATGGAAACTTGCTTAATAAGTAATCTTCAATCGATATATCAAGTAATCCCACTTATGGCATGTAACCTTATTGTTCTTATTGGTGGACTTGCATGCTTCATGTAGGCCATAATGA
>ML814741.1:128445-144778 GCA_009831015.1 Picea engelmannii | reverse complement strand
ACCCAGATGATGTAAAGCGCCTTTCAAATTTTTGGTCATTTATATAGTTTTTTGACCCTTTTGCAATGCTGAGGAATTAATCTTGTGCCATGAATGACTTTTTTCTGTTTTGACGATGCGGAGTTCTTGTCGCCATGTGCGGATGAAATTTCAGTGATAACACATATCTTTGTTATCAAGACTCCACCCAACAATGAACATATTTTCTTATTGGTGAACCAATATACTAATTTCATTTCCATGAAGCATGCAACCATATTCACTGAAGCGTTGGAGAAGGGGCACTCATCTATCCCGCTTCTAGACCACAATTCTCGTAGGAATCTGGGAGGAATATGCTTGTGAAAATTGGTTGAACTACAAATTGCAATCTCTCCCATCAAAACTGCAATTCTAGTGTAAAATCAAGTTTATGAATTGACCCAAATGACCAAAATCATTGTTTGAATGAAAAAAATACATGATCTCATCAATCTCAAGGTCACTCTGTTATAGGGAATATCGCCGAAAAAATTGACAGTATGAGTGCCAATTATGAAATGCCAATATTGCTAAATTTATCCTGTTTTTTTTTTTTGCATATGGGTGTTTACTTTAAAAAGACAATGATTTTTTTTTTCATTCCTAACATTCCATACAATTTATTAAAAATATAGTATTTCGGTTTTGCAATTCTTTAGCTATAGAGTGTCTCATATTTTTGTGGTCCCTAATGTTCCAAATAATTTATTTAAAATATGTTCTTTAGGATTTGAAAAAGAGAATATTTGAAAAAATTCATAAACCACATCCAATAATATGAAAGTAACTTGGAGAAAGATGACCAATGAGAGTGCCAAACAAACAATTTTTATAGAGTGTTTGAAACATCTTAATATGGAGATGCATTTATGTTGTAGAAACAATTCCAAGACACATATTTTGAACGAAAATTGTATAAAATTAATAATGTAAGTTGTACAAGTAACATATTGAATTACAAGAAATCCAAATGTTAAATTGGGGAAAGATTAAGAAGAATGCACCAGGACAAAGGTCTCTGAACAACAACTCTAGCACAAAACTTTCATATTTTACATCTATTATGTTTGATGATGCATCAAATTCTAGCTTCCATAGAGTAGGGATTCCATTATTACAATGCAAAATTCTACAATGGTAACTGATGCAGGAGCATCCCTCATAACAAGCAAAACCAACGTGTAAGCAGAAGCCAGCTGGAAGACGTCCAGCACAAGTTTTTGAATTTTAAAATTCTCTCTTGAAGTTGATGCGCCTAACTTAAATGAGATCATTTAATCTAAGCGCCTTGGAAGAAATGTACTCAGACCTCGAGCCATACGCTCTCGTCTGAGATAGACAGAGGCATTTATAGTAGTAGTTGAATGTAGATAGAATTAAATTCTTAGATTAGATAGTTCTCGAAAAAAGAGGGAAAACCAAATATAGACACCCTCATTTGTATCATTGTAAGTTTAGTTTAGGAAAAAAAGGAAGAGTCTAGAGCATAGGAGAATAGCAGAGAGTTGTAGAAGAACACCCATGTACATATCTTGAATTAATAGAAGAAGTTGATTCAGATCCATGGTTGTTGTGTTATTCTCTGTGTATGTGTGTTAAATGCTCTGATTATGAATATTACTTCCTGTTATGCATTATTATCATGTTGTGTGTATGGATTCATGTGTTGAGATTGAAGTCTGAGAGGAAGTGAGGTGAGTTACAATTGTTTCTCTTTGAGCAAGGATTCTTGCAAGGAGTGCAGTTGAGTCGTCCGCAAGGAGTGCGTTGATAGGAGGATCGGGAGTTAAACTCTTGTTCTCGAAGCTCTCAGAGGTGAGAGTGGGTTGTTAAGGCCGTGCAAGGAGTTTGCCGGCTAAGGAGAGTCTCAGTCGCGAAACTGAGCAGAAGTATTGAAGGACTGCTGCTAGGGCATACGCAGAATCGAAGGAAGCTCGAACAGCTGAAGCATTCGCAGGCTTGCTGCAAGGAGTGTGTGCAGAGAACCTCATTGAGGTTGGAGTAATTTGGCAAAAGCTCAGGAAGGATAGGCCTCTGAGTCACTGAAGATTCAACGTAGACAAGTGTGACTTGAAGTCAGAAAGAAGCGTCACAGGTTGGCGAAGCAGCGAAGAAATCTCGTGGAGAAATACCCTTTTCATCTCGGAGATTAACCAAGGAAGAACGGATGGTCAAAATCTTCTAAAGAGATTTCGCGAGATTCTGAGGATCGTCAGATCTCGCAGAGGTGCAAGCGGGTTACAGCGAGAAGATTTCGAGGAGATTCGAAGCTCAGGAGAGGCGGAGCCGTCGATTCAGAATCACAGGAGTCGTCAGGTCTACACGTGATATTGTGTATCGGGTACTCGGGAGTTGAAGCCCCAAAGATTGTGCAACCAGAGCAGCGAGATCACGAGATGCGATAAGATCAGAGTCGTTCATTGTGGAGGACGTGTGTCAAGAGATTCTCATCTCGCAGACTCGAGCATTGGAGGAGCGGAAAGGAAGATATTCGACTTCACGAGTGGTGAAGTAGCGAGGGATTTGTAGCCGTCCATCTAAAGGGACAGGTGTCAAGGATCGAGACATCTCGCTAACTCAAAACTCGCAGGGTGAATGCCCAAGTGCTTGGGTTTAAAAGCCGCGAGACGCGAGGTTACGAGGACGTGAAGTGGCGAAAGATTTGTAGCTGTCCATCTGAGGGGACAGGTGGTAGAGATCGGTGATCTCGCGAACTCGGGAGTTCGCAGGGTAAATACCCAAGTATTGGGTGTACAAAGCCGCAAGACGCGAGGACGCGAGGCAAAGAAGTAGTGAGGAAATCGCAGTCGTCCATCTGAGGAGGACAGGTGGCGAGAGATCAATGGATCTCGTAAGCTCGGGAGCTCGTAGGTTGAGAATCTAACATTTGGGTACTCCAAGTCGCGAGGTCGCAAGGAAGCAAGAGGAGGATAGCCGTTGGATCCGTAGTACAGGAGGACCATTGGATCTGAGCGAGGGATCGTATCTCGGAACCTCGCAAGAAAAGGTTCGAGAATTTGGGCATAAGGATCGCGAGGTCGCGAGAAGGCAATATCCCGACAGCTGGAGCAGTGTGGGCCATGATGGAGTGCGAGTGGAATACAGGTAGCACCAAGGATTCGCAAGTCGCGAAGCACCGAGGAGCGAACTCGTGTGGACACTGATCAGTGAAGTGCCGAAGGGCCGAGATTTGTGGGGACACGTGGTAGAGTATAAGGTGGGACCGCGTGGCCAAAGAGTGGACACGTGTTGAATTCTCGCATATCGGGAACTCGTGGACTAGGAGGGTGAAAATTCGACGGTTTACCCGGCGAGGTCGCGAGGTTGCGAGGTTGCGAGAGGCGCTAACATTAATCCTAGCCCACGATTTCATGTGGTGAAGGCGCGCATAGAGAAAAGGAGCTATACTCGTATCGCCATCTCGGGTATCGTGATATTTGAAAGGAAGAGTTGGAGGTTTAGAGTCACAGACTCGCGAGACAGCGAGATTTAGCGGATCTCCCGGTGGTAAAGGGGAGACCTCGGAATAGATTGTTGTGGGTGCAGATCTCCCAATAGGGAGATAGAAGAACCTTCAAGTTCTTCGAGCCGAGAAGAAGAAGGTCCTATGCAAGGACGTGCCCGTGTGGGTGGCGCGCCCCTGTGTCAAGTGGTATCAGATCTTATTACTTGTCTGTATATTTCAGGCAAGAGAGGCAGGAGGAGATAAGAGAACACTCTAATACACACGTCAAGTGGTATCAGAGCATAGAAAAGCTTCTTTTCTTTCTGAAGCAAAGGAAAGAGGATAATTCACCATGCCGCCAAGGAGAAGAGGCAGACAATCACCCGATCCAGAGGAGGAAAGGGAATTGTCCAGAGGAAGAGAAATGTCCAGAGACAGAGGTAGACAAGTACAAAATCCAGATATGGAGAGAGAGATTTGAAATCTTCGTGCCAGAATGGAGGACATGGAGACATCGCGGAGACGAAACGCTGATGTAGGAGACGCCAGTGAATCCGAGGATGAAGGTTATGTTGGACGTGAAGAAGAAGAAATCCCGACAGAAGATGCAGCCAATGAGCATTTAATTAAGGCTATTGCTCGGATGAGTTCGAAAACAAAAATGGACATTCTAGCTTATGAAGGGAGTCTGGATGCAGAAGAGCTGCTAGACTGGATTAGAGCTCTTGATACTTACTTCGATTATGAAGATATCTAAGATGATAAGAAGTTCATACATACTATCACGAGATTAAAAGGACATGCAGCCTTGTGGTGGGATGAACTGCAAGCTGACAGGCATTGTCAAGGAAAGCAGAAAATTAAGAGCTGGGACAGGATGATTGCAAAGATGAAGGTGAAATTAATTCCCAGGGATTATCAAATTTCTCTGTTCAGGAGGATGCAGAACCTGAGACAGAAGTTGATGACAGTGAAAGAGTATACTGAGGAATTTTACAGGTTGAATATCAGGGAAGGTCATCGCAAAATCAATGACGAAAAGGTGGCCAGGTATCTGAATGGCCTGAGGTATGAAATTCAGGATGAATTAAATTTGGAAACCATCCAAATGGTGGAGGATGCTTACCAATTGGCTCTGAAAGCTGAGGAGAAGCTGAGCCATAAACAAAGTCAAAGGGGCAGAGGCAGAAGTCAGCCCAAAGGCAAAGCAAGTACCCAAGATAAATACCAGAAGCCCAGGGAGGAATGGAAGAAACCTCAGGAAAAGGTTGAAAGAGGTGGAACCTCTCAGAGAAGGCCATATGTTGAGCAACGAGGACAACAAATCAAACAGAAAGGAGGACATGCTGACAATAATAGGTTTCCTCGTACCAGAGGTAGAAGAAGAGGAAGAGGTGGAGTAATCACATGCTTCACGTGTGGAAAGAATGGACACAGGTCATTTGAATGTCCAAAGAAAAAGAAAGAAACTGGAGAGACTCACATCACCGAGGCACAGAGGCGGGATGTTGAGACAGAGTACACTGAAGGTGGAAGATCGTTGGTGATGCGAAAAGTCCTTTTGATGCCAGAGAAGGAGATGGAGAACTCAGCGCAGAGGAACAGTCTTTTTAGGACTACTTGCAAGACCAAGGATAGAGTATGCAAAGTCATCATGGACAGTGGAAGCACCAACAATCTCGTTTCAACCGAGATGATAGAAAAGCTGGAGCTGGAGACAACTGATCATCCAAGTCCATACAAAGTTTCATGGCTACAGAAGGGACATCAGGTAAATGTCACTAAACAATGCTTAGTTGACATCAAGATAGGAGGATATAATGATAAAATTTTATGTGATGTTATTCCTATGGATGTATGTCATTTATTGCTGGGTAGACCATGGCAATATGATAGAAATGTAATTCATGATGGGAGGATGAATACCTATACCCTGAAGAAGAATGGGAGGACTCACATGTTGTGTCCAAATAAGGATAAAGAAGTGAAGCCGGAAGTGAGCAACAAATTACTTCTCATGAGTGGGAAGGAACTTCTTACAGAAGTTAAGAAGAAGGAGGATCCACAATTCTTTGTGGTCAGAAAACCGAGAATTGTTCTTACTAACACAAGAGTGGATGATTTGCCAGAAGAAGTTCAGGAACTACTGGAAGATTTCGTTGATATTGTGGTGGATGAATTACCTCATTCTTTACCACCGATGAGGAGTGTGAGTCATCATATAGACCTCATACCAGGAGCTAGTTTTCCAAATAAAGCCGCGTACAGATTGACGCCGCAGGAGAATGAAGAAGTTAAAAGACAGGTCCAGGAGTTGTTGGACAAAGGATTGGTCAGGGAAAGTTTGAGTCCATGTGTTGTTCTGATAGTACTCAGTCCGAAGAAAGACGGAGGCTGGAGGATGTGCACTGATTCAAGGGTGATAAATAAGATAACTATCAGGTATAGATTCCCATTGCCAAGGATGGATGATCTGATGGATTGCTTAAGTGGGGCAAAAAAAAATTCAAAGATATATTTGAAGAGTGGATATCATCAGATTCGTATGAGAGAAGGTGACGAATGGAAAACAACATTCAAGAAAACGAAGGTTTGTATGAATGGCTTGTCATGTCGTTTGGCCTGACGAATGCACCAAGTACCTTTATGAGGTTGATGAATGAAGTCCTGAAGGATTTCATCGGGAAATTTTTCATCGTGTATCTGGATGACATATTGGTTTTCAGTAAGACAAAGGCTGAACATCAGAAGCATTTGGCTATTGTGATGAAGAGATTACAGCAAGACAAATTGCTGATAAACATGAAGAAGTCCTCATTCATGAAGACAGAACTCATTTATTTGGGGTTTGTCATATCTGCAAATGAGTTGAGGATGGATCCAGATAAGGTGGAGGTAATCAAGAATTGGCCATCACCAAGGAACGTATTTGAGGTGAGGAGTTTCCATGGTTTGGCTACTTTCTACCGAAAATTCATCAAAAATTTCAGTGGAATTAGTGCAGCAATGATGGATACAGTCAAGAAAAGACATAAATATTTTCACTGGACTAAAGAGGTTGAGAAGAGTTTCAATTTGTTGAAATGAAATATTACAGAGCAACCAATTCTGGTGTTGCCAGATTTTCAGAAGACATTCCAGGTGAAATGTGATGCAAGTGGGTTTGCCATAGGAGCGGTCTTGAGTCAGGAGGACAGACCAATTTCATATTTCAGCAAGAAGTTGAACAAGGCAAAAGAGAAATACTCCACATATGATAAAGAATTAAATGCCATCATACAGGCATTGAAGAAATGGAGGCACTATTTGATTCCAAAAGAATTTTTTCTATATAGTGATAACCATGCATTACAGTATGTGACTCAACAAGAAAAGTTGAATCAGAGGCATGTTAAATGGGTAGAATACATGCAAAATTTCACTTTTGTGATAAAACATATTTCGAGTACTGCTAACAAAGTTGTTTATGCTTTGAGTAGGAAGTGTTTGTTGTTGCAAGAGTTCAAAGTCAGGATGTTAGGCTTTGATGATCTTAAGGACATGTATGTAGATGATCCAGATTTTAAGGAAGCTTATGAAGCAGCTGAGAATCCAGTTCTCAGAGACAGAAGTCAGTGGATAGAGTATGTGATCCATGACAGATTGTTGTTCAAAGGCAATCAACTGTGTATTCCAATTTTCTCCATGAGGGAGAACTTGTTGAAGGAAAAACACAGTGGAGGATTAGCAGGACATTTTGGCCATGATAAGACATTTGCAAAGCTGAGCGAGTCATACTTTTGGCTAGGGATGTGGTCAGAAGTCAATAAGTTCGTGGATAGATGCAGGATTTGCCAGCATTCAAAGGGAAGGAAGCAGAATGCATGATTTTATCATCCGTTACCCATACCTGAGAGGCCATGGGATGAAATTAGCATGGATTTTGTATTAGATTGCCAAGGACACAAAGAGGTGTTGATTCAATCTTTGTGGTGGTGGACAGGTTTTCTAAGATGGCACACTTCATTCCATGCCAGAAGACCAGCGATGCGACTCACATCACAAATTTGTTTTTCAAAGAGATTGTAAGACTTCATGGATTGCCGAAAAGCATAGTTTCGGACAGAGACACAAAATTCATAGGGCATTTCTGGAGAACATTGTGGAAGAAGCTGGGGACTAATTTGATGTTTAGTTCTGCTTATCATCCTCAAACGGATGGGAAGACAGAAGTGGTCAACAAAAGTCTGGGAGACTTGTTGAGGATCTTGGTGATAGAGCACCATAGCAGTTGGGATAGCATATTGCCACAGACAGAATTTGCTTACAATGACTCAGTAAATTGGAGCACAGGGAAAAGTCCATTCCAGATTGTATATGGAATGCAACGAAGAGGATTTTATGAATTGAGGGATTCAGAACAGACTGATACTAGTAGTGCTAGTGCAGGAGACTTCGCTGAAGCGATGAAAGAACTTCACAGCCAGGTGAAGGAGCGACTATTGAGGTCAAGTCAGGAGTACAAGCACAGAGCAGATCAACATCGGAGACAACTTCAGTTTGAGGTTGGTGATCTGGTTCTGGCACATTTGAGGAAAGAAAGGTTTCCAAGGGGAACATACAACAAGCTGAAGATGAAGAAAATTGGGCCATGTAAGGTCTTGAAGAAGATGGGACAGAATGTTTATGAAATTAAGTTACCAGAGGGCATTGGAATATCTCCGATATTTAATGTTTCGGATTTATATCCATATAAAGATGATGAAGCAAGAGAAGAAAGTGATGATCAACAAGAGGTCCAGTGGCAGAAGCAAATGCCAGTTGCAAAGAAGCCACAGATGGAGCAGATACTGAGTAAAAGAGTGGGTAAGAAAACCAGGAGGAAAGAATACTTTGAGTATTTGGTCAAGTGGAAAGGACACCCAGTTGAAGATGCCAGCTAGGAGACAGAAGCAGAAATTCAGAAGCATGGACATACCGTGCAGGAGCTCATGGATAGGAGCCCATGCAAATTTTCAAGTGAGGGAGTATGATGCAGGAGCATCCCTCACAACAAGCAAAACCAACGTGTAAGCAGAAGCCAGCTGGAAGACATCCAGCACAAGTTTTTGAATTTTAAAATTCTCTCTTGAAGTTGACGCGCCTAACTTAAATGAGATCATTTAATCTAAGCGCCTTGGAAGAAATTTACTTAGACCTCGAGCCATACGCTCTCGTTTGAGATAGACAGAGGCATTTATAGTAGTAGTTGAAGGTAGATAGAATTAAATTCTTAGATTAGATAGTTCTCGAAAAAAGAGGGAAAACCGAATATAGACACCCTCATTTGTATCATTGTAAGTTTAGTTCAGGAAAAAAAAGAAGAGTCTAGAGCATAGGAGAATAGCAGAGAGTTGTAGAAGAACACCCATGTACATATCTTGAATTAATAGAAGAAGTTGATTCAGATTCATGGTTGTTGTGTTATTCTCTGTGTATGTGTGTTAAATGCTCTGCTTATGAATATTACTTTTTGTTATGCATTATTATCATGCTGTGTGTATGGTTTCATGTGTTGAGATTGAAGTCTGAGAGGAAGTGAGGTGAGTTACAATTGTTTCTCTTTGAGCAAGGATTCCTGTAAGGAGTGTCGTTGAGTCGTCCACAAGGAGTGCGTTGATAGGAGGCTCGGGAGTTAAACTCTTGTTCTCGAAGATCTCAGAGGTGAGAGTGGGTTGTTAAGGCCATGCAAGGAGTGAACTGGCTAAGGAGAGTCTCAGTCACAAAACTGAGCAGAAGTATTGAAGGACTGCTTCTAGGGCATACGCATAATCGAAGGAAGCTCGAACAGCTGAAGCATTCGTAGGCTTGCCGCAAGGAGTGTGTGCAGAGAACCTCGTTGAGGTTGGAGTAATTTGACAAAATCTCAGGAAGGATAGGCCTATGAGTCACTGAAGATTCAGCGTAGACAAGTGTGACTTGAATTCAGAAAGAAGCGTCGCTGGTTGGCGAAGCAGTGAAGAAATCTCATGGAGAAATACCCTTTTCATCTCGGAGATTAACCAAGGAAGAACGGACGGTCGAAATCTTCTGAAGAGATTTCATGAGATTTCGAGGATCGTCAGATCTCGCAGAGGTGAAAGCGGGTTATGGAGAGAATATTCCGAGGAGATTCAAAGCTCAGGAGAGGCGGAGCCGTCGATTCAGAATCACAGGAGTCGTCAGGTCTACACGTGATATCATGTATCGGATACTCGGGAGTTGAAGCCCCAAAGATTGTGCAACCAGAGCAGCGAGATCACGAGATGCGATAAGATCAGAGTCATTTGTTGTGGAGGACGTGTGTCAGGAGATTATCATCTCGCAGACTCGGGCATTGGAGGAGTGGAAAGGAAGTCATTCAACTTCACGAGTGGCGAAGTAGCAAGGTATTTGTAGCCGTCCATCTGAAAGGACAGGTGTCAAGGATTGAGACATCTTGCTAACTCAGAACTCGCAGGGTGAATGCCCAAGTGCTTGGGTTTAAAATCCGCGAGACGCGAGGTTACGAGGACGCGAAGTGGCGAAATATTTGTAGCTGTCCATATGAGGGGACAGGTGGTAGAGATCGGTGATCTCGCGAACTCGGGAGTTCGCAGGGTAAAGACCCAAGTATTGGGTGTACAAATCCGCGAGACACGAGGACGCGAGGCGAGGAAGTAGCGAGGAAATTGCAGCCGTCCATCTGAGGAGGAAAGGTGGTGAGAGATCAATGGATCTCGGAAGCTCGGGAGCTCGCAGGTTGAGAGTCTAACATTTGGGTACTCCAAGTCGCGAGGTCGTGAGGAAGCGAGAGGAGGATAATCGTTGGATCCGTAGTACAGGAGGACCGTTGGATCTGAGCGAGGGATCGTATCTCGAAACCTCGCAAGAAAAGGTTCGAGAATTTGGGCACAAGGATCGTGAGGTCACAAGAAGTCGATATCCCAACAGCTGGAGCAGTGTGGGCCATAATGGAGTGCGAGTGGAATATAGGTGGCACCAAAGATTCGCAAGTCGCGAAGCGCCGAGGAGCGAACTCGTGTGGACACCGATCAGTGAAGTGTCGAAGGGCCGAGATTTGTGGGGACGCATGGCAGAGTATAAGGTGGGACCGCGTGGCCAAAGAGTGGACACGTGTTGAATTCTCGCATCTCGGGAACTCGTGGACTAGGAGGGTGAAAATTCGACGGTTTACCTGGCAAGGTCGCGAGGTTGTGAGGTTGCGAGAGGCACTAACATTAAGCCTAGCCCACAATTTCATGTGGTGAAGGCGCGCATAGAGAAAAGGAGCTATACCCGTATCGCCATCTCGGGTATCGTGAGATTTGAAAGGAAGAGTTGGAGGTTTAGAGTCACAGACTCTCGAGGCAGCGAGATTTAGCGGATCTCCCGATGGTAAAGGGGAGACCTCGGAACAGATTGTTTTGGGTGCAGATATCCTGATAGGGAGATAGAAGAACCTTCGAGTTCTTCGGGCCGAGAAGAAGAAGGTCCTGTGCAAGGACGTTCCCGTGTGGGTGGCGCGCCCCTGTGTCAGTAACTTGCTCAATAACTCATGTTCAATGGATATGTCATAAAATTTGACTTGTGTCATGTAACCTTATTGAATTTATTAGTGGACTTGCATGCTTCATGTAGGCCATAATGATCCCAATTAGACCCTATAAAAATTGATTTTGTTTTTAGGTTAAGTTTTCATTCATGGTTTATTTTGGGTCGTTTCCCTTGTACTCGTGCTCATTTTTTTTAAGTAGTATATTTTACTTTCAATTAATTTCTAAGTAGATACATACCTCAATGTTGCATTGACACAATGCAAACCCATTTCAACATGTGAGTAAGAGATTTGAACCTTTCACCTCTCCCAAATCATAACCAATGCTTTTAACTTGATACACCATGGTGGTATTCTTTGCTCTCATGGTCATATCACCTTGACTTTATACAATTTCCATTGAAGTTTTCTTATGCAGGTTGGTTTGGAAAACATCCTAAAAACATAAACCTCTTGATTAGGGTGGTTTGATTTTCTATTACATCCCTGCTATAATCCATAGTTTAATTAATGCTTAATGCAAATATAATGTGTGGCTACGGACAAGCAATGTATATGCAAATTGATTTTCTAAATTTTAATAATAAAATATGATGCCAACTGCTAAGGGGACATGGACATAGATGGGGTATGAATTAATCCACAAGAGAGGGGAGGGTCTATGATAATGTCTAAGATAGGGGTCCAAGGGGGAATTACCCATGTCTATTAATTCAACCTACTTCCTAAATTTTCTATTGGCATATGAACCTTCTAATTTCTGATTGAGTGTGCCCAAAGCCAATCATTGAATACATGTAAGAGGCTGGGTGTGAAAATTTGCATCCCATAATTATTAGAAGCATGGGGGTTAAGTACAATCAACTTGGGGAAGAGTGTAAGTCAAGCAAGTAAACCAAGGCGAGGAAATTCGTATGAGGGGTTACAACAGTCTGGGAAGTTTCAAGTTTTTGGCATGAGCACCAACTAGAGAGCCATTAAGAAGAGCTTGGAGCAGGAGAAACCATGGAGGGGGGATTTTGGAGTAGAATACTAAAGAGCCCGATTCCCAGGTTTGAAGAGTGAACTCCTGTGTGAGTTGCAATGTAACAACAAGTGATTGTTGTTGTTTTTCCTGCTAGTTTTCCTAGTAGTGATCTCCCTTGAGTTTTCCAGTAGAGATATTCTCGATTACCTGTGCCAGAGAGACCTTGATAAATGGATGGGATACTCGAGGACTAAGAGCAGTGAAGCGATACATTCCTTGGGTTGGGTTGGTCAAGAGGAAGATATCTAATGGAAAATCAGGATAGTTGTAGGAGAATACTAGTGGGTTGTGGGGTTTCTGAGTTGTGAGTAGACAGTGAGAGACCACCCTCTTTTGTGGATTTATATCCCCAACTTGGGGGTGACTTGATGTTTATACTTGGAACAACAAGTCTATGTTTGAGTGGAATGTCTATCCCAAGTAGTTGGTTGCACATCCATTTTTAAAAGATAAGTGTTTTATCTTGTTTCTGTGTTGCATTATGACTTTAATTGATGTGTATTTACTCTGTGTTTGAGAATGATTTATATGCCATTGTGTTGAGTTATTTAAATTGCATTCATATTTTTTTAGCATGTTGTAGATGCATTTCATTATGATATAAGAAAATAGTTAAATTTGTGTGTAATTCGTAGTTGTTAAGCTACAAGAAATTAATTATCCTTAATTTTTTTAATTTATGAGTATTTCCTTATGTAATGAACCTCAGTTGGGATGGAGAATGTTACACTATGGTATCATAGATTTTGTTTCAAACATAGGGCTTGTATGGGCCAAGAACTAGTGCGAATTCAGGTAAATTCGTTGTTACAAGTTTTGTTCTATGGCGAATTTGGGAAAAAACAGAGAAAAATGAGAGTGAAATCCCCAAATTCAAGAGAAAAGTCGAGTGTAAATTCCTCAAGAATGTTGAAGATATGATACGGAGCATCAATATTCATTGTTCTAGAGCTAAATTTGACCTTGAAGGTCGAAAATCCACGTTCTAATGGCGATCAAAGTAGCTGGGAGAGTTTGATGAATCGACGAACGAGATCATGTTTGATATCGAGATGAACAACCTAGATTCACTATAATTTGATTTAAGAACTTATCAATTTTTTAGAGTTTGTCAATTGGAGCCAATCGATGATCAGGATTTGTTTTCAGAGCTTGGAAATAGAGAAAATAAATGGTCGAGACTCGTCAGTAGAGTTGGGAAAAATTTGATGGATCAACAGCTGAGATCATTTGATGGATCAATGACCGATATCATTGTTGGTTATTACTCTTTCTATATACTTCTTGGCTGACCCAAGTTCATATCTGAACATATTTCCAACAAAACCCTCTAAAACTATCGACCCTCCTCATAAACCAGAAGGAAACACAACACAGAGAATGTACTGCACAGTCTCACCCGAGATAGTTCTATGGGTGATTGCAACACTCATATTCTTGTAGTATAGGAAAGAGTGGAAATCTGGGATTTCATTTCATCTTCTTAGGACTGAATCTGGTTGTTCTTTCTATTATTCTTAATATTCATTCCTTTGTTAAACATATGCATGCATTCTAACATATCTCACAAAATTATCCATTCATCCATTCATAGTCTAACTACTTACATAAGGTAAACATGCAATCAATCACAACACATCACACATGTGTTACCGTGGTTCACCCCCTCTTGGGCTACGTCCACAAAGATTTAGCTTCTATGCTCTTTTATTTATATTTCTATAATATATGGTACCACATGCACTACAATTTCGATCATACAATTAGAAAACAGGTTCCACAATCCTCTATGAGGCTGACTAGATCACACCAAGATCCTCAACCTACGATCTAACCCTCCAGGTCTAGCTACTTGACTCTCCTACAACTCAACAACTTACAAAAATGGTCTCGGATCTTCTAGTAGTTTCCTTATCTGAACAGAACAAAACTTAGGAACAACAACCCCCAACCTAGACCTCCTAGGTACTTATTTATATTAATTTTCAGCTTATCAATCGTTACAATCTCTTACAAAAACCCTAACCCTAACATGGTTAGGTTTTCCTGCATACACGCCTTGCATGCTTTCCTCCTTTGCATGTAGCTTTTCCTCACACGTGCTTCTTTTCTTTCTAGCTTTCTTTTTCCAAATTTAAGCTTTACTTTCCAAAAATTGTACTCTTCCTCAAAATCAGCGTACACACAATAGGCCCCCAACATTGACATGTGTCTCATCCCAAGCCACCTAGGCAATTCACTCTCCCTCGACAGCCTCTGCTAAGCTATGGAACTTTTATGCAAGTTCCCTTCCTCTTGCCTTGACCTACACGACCTTATCTACAAGTGATTCTAATGCCTACACTGTGATCTCCTCCTAGATCATTGTTGTGCACTCTATCTATGCTTGCGCCATGTTCTTCTTCTCCTCCTCCAACTGTGTGATCGTCTGTGTTGCTTGTTCATGAAGGGGTTCCATCTGCGCCTATCTTTCCTACCTCTACATCTGTGCTACTTTTAGCTCTGCCTGCGGCTTCTTCATATCTTGTGTTCCTTTATGATGATTTGTGATGCTCATTGTCTTTTTCCACTGCTTGAGGTCCTGGATTGTTGCGTTTATCCTTTCTTCCTTCTAGTCCCACTGTTGGACCTTCTTGTCTTCCTCTAGCACTATCAAAAGTTGTGTCTCTCTATCGAATAATCTGACTAATGTGATGACTTGTTTCTCCATTTCTGCCAGTTGGAGTGAAAATTCTTCTTTCCTATTTTCTCGGACCTTAGTTGGGGTTGTGGGATTGAGCTTCTCTTTGAGTTCCTTGGTAAATAACCATACTTGGGACTTGGTTCAGTTGCCTACAGGAAAAAGAGCATTACAGAATAAATGGGTTTACAAGTTGAAGGAAGAAGATGGAGGAGAAAATCAGTACAAGGCTAGACTTGTTGTAAAGGGGTTTGCACAAAATAAAGGTATAGATTTTGATGAAATATTTTCTCTTGTTGTTAAAATGACTTCAATTAGAACTATTTTAAGTCTTGTGGCAGTAGAATATTTGCATCTTGAACAGTTAGATGTAAAAACACCTTTTCTCCATGGGGATTTGGAGGAAGAGATTTATATGCAGCAGCCACAGGGGTATGAGGTCAAAGGGAAGGACAATTTGGTATGCATGTTGAAGAAGAGCTTATATGGCCTAAAGAAAGCTCCAAGGCAGTGGTATCTGAAGTTTGACAGGTTTATGATAGAACAGGGTTATAGTAGATGTCATTCTGATCACTGTGTTTATTTTAAAAAGCTAGAAAATGGAAGCTTTATTATATTGCTATTGTATGTGGATGACATGCTTGTTGCGGGGTATAATATGGAGGATATAAATGTGCTCAAGAAGAAATTAGCCAATTCATTTTCGATGAAGGATTTGGGTGCTGCAAAGAAAATACTTGGTATGAGAATAACAAGAGACAGGAAAAATCGCAAACTGACATTGTCTTAGGGTGAGTACACAGAGAAGGTGTTGGAGAGGTTTAGAATGCAAAATGCAAAACCAGTTAGTACACCTTTGGCCATCCATTTCAAATTAACTAAGGAAATGTGTCCCAAGACACAGGAGGAGATAAAATACATGTCTAGGGTCCCATATTCATCAGCAGTTGGCAGCTTGATGTATGCAATGGTTTGCACAAGACCAGATATTTCACATGCAGTGGGAGTTGTGAGCATATATATGAACAATCCAGGTAAAGAACATTGGGAGGCAATAAAGTGGATTCTCAGATACTTGAGAGGTACTGCTAATCATGCATTATGTTTTGGAGGTTCAGAAATTGTTCCACATGGATATGTTGATTCAGATATGGCAGGTGATAAAGATAGCAGGAGGAGTACCATAGGGTATGTGTTTACTATAGGTGGAACAACATTAATTTGGATTTCAAAACTGCAAAAAGTTTTTGTACTTTCAACAACAGAGGCAGAGTATGTTTCTACTATAGAGGCTAGTAAAGAGATGATTTGGTTACAAAGGTTTATGGAGGAATTGGGAAAGAAGCAAGAGAATAGCAGGTTGTACTGTGACAGTGAGAGTGTCATTCATCTTGAAAAGAACTCAGCCTTCCATTCAAATACTAAGCATATACAGTTGAGGTACCACTTCATATGATCTTCCTTGGATGGACATTTGAAGTTGGAAAAGATACACAGTAGCCAGAATCTTGCATACATGTTAACAAAGGGAGTAACCAGGGAGAAACTGAGTTCCTGCTCAGTTTCAATTGGTCTTCAAGAATGAAGATGAAGATGAGAAATTTTCCAGGTCCAAGAAGGTTCAGA
>ML814741.1:114438-128395 GCA_009831015.1 Picea engelmannii | reverse complement strand
CTTCAAGAATGAAGATGAAGATGAGAAATTTTCCAGGTCCAAGAAGGTTCAGAGTCCAGCATATACAGCAGTGGTGGAGTTGTTGAGATCAGTCTCCAAGTGGGAGATTGTTGGTTGTGGAGCCTGATTATCTTCCTGATTCATAGATCTTTTAATTTCAGTTGTGTTTATAGCCCATGAATTATTTACACCCTAGAAGTATGTACACTCTTCCACGCGGGGGAGTGCAAAGGGGGGGTATGCCCTCTGCGCGGTCCAGGGGGCTATCCCCTCGGCTGGGGGGTCTGGGGGCAAGTGGGCCCCCAGTGGGGGTTCAGGGGTGAAGCCCCCGAAGGAAAAACTGCCTTGTAAATGTATATTATAATTTCATTGTAAATATGGACCATTCATTATAAGGTCGCAAATCTAACGATAGAGATTATGTTAGGGTGTTTTTCCCTAGAAGGAAACCCTCTTTTATGAGGGAAATGTATTGTGGTTATGGTTGAGGGTGAATATTGTATTCTGAGATAGGATATTGTGAGAGAAATAAGAGGAAGTTACAATGGGTTTGTTGTAGGTTGTATCCCTTCATATGTTGGATAATAATAAAGGAAGGACCTGGCAATTTCTCTGGTGGATGTAGCCCACACTGGGTGAACCACGTAAATCTGTGTCTCTATTGTATTATGTATGTTTTGTGTTTTGTTTCCGCATTTTTTTTATTTTATTGCTCCATGGTCCTTTTTTTCTAACAGATACAACATTGTGGCATCATAGGATTGGACACATGAGTGAGAAGGGGATGCAGATACTTCACAAAAGAAATTTGTTTCCAGATCTTAAACAAATTGATTTGGACTTCTGTGAGCATTGTGTTTATGGAAAATAGAAGAGATTCATATTTCTCAGAGTCAGAAAAGAAAAGAAGAGTTAAAGGTTAGAGATTTTGCATAGATATGTATGGGGACCAGCTTAGGTATCATCTCTTGGTGGCTCTCGTTATTATGTTACTTTTATTGATGATGCAACTAGAAAAACTTGGGTTTATTGTATTCGACAAAAAATTGATGTTTTTGATACTTTTAAGAAATGGAAAGCTTTGGTTGAGAATGTGACATGAAAAAGGTTGAAGTGTCTCATATTAGACAATGGAGGTGAATCATGTAGCAAGGAATTTGATGATTATTTTTCATACCATGGGATTCATAGAGAGAAAATAGTTCCAAGAACACCACAAGAAAATGGTGTGTCAGAAAGGATGAACAGGTAAATCATGGAGCGTGCAAGGAGTATGAGATTCCATGTTGTGTTTTCCTTACATTTGTGGGCAAATGTTGTAGATACTATTGTTTACTTAATAAAAAGAGGACCCTCAAGCTCTTTGGATGGTATAATTCTAGAGGAGGCATGGACAAGTAAAAAGGTAAACTATTATTTTTTGAAGACTTTTGGTTGTGAAGCATTTGTCCATATTGATAAAGAAAATAGAACAAAGCTTGAGGCAAAATCCAAGAGGTGTAACTTTATTCGATACTGTGTTAATGATTTTGGTTATCGCTTATGAGATTATTAAAATCAAAAAATCATTAGGAGTAGAGATGTCATATGCAATGAAAAGGTCATGTACAAAGATCAGCTACAGGGAAAGAAATAGGAAAAAGAAAAACTGGAATACACGGTGATTGATGAGATCATTGAAAAAGAAATTCCAAAGGTACCAAAAAATCAAAATGTACAACAATAGGAGAAACATGTACCTCAAACTCCTTCAAGTGTTGTTAGAAGATCTACCAGGTTAAGTAGACCCCCTAAACGATACTCTCCTTCATTGTATTATTTATTGTTGATTGATTATGGTGAACCAGAATTTTATGAAGAAGCAATGCAGGTAGACACTAAAAAGAAGTGGGAGCAAGGCATGAAAGAGTAAATGGATTCCCTGGTAATTAACCAGACTTGAGATTTGGTTCAATTTCCTGCAGGAAAAAGAGCATTGCAGAATAAATGGGTTTATAGGTTGAAGGAAGAAGATGGAGGCAAAAAGTGGTACAAGGCTAGACTTGTTGTAAAGGGGTTTGCACAAAAGAAAGGTATATACTTTGATGAAATATTTTCTCCTATTGTTAAAATGACTTCAATTAGGACTATTTTAAGTCTAGTGGCATTAGAACATTTACATCTTGAACGATTAGATGTAAAAACATTTTTTCTCCATGGGGATTTGGAGGACGATATTTATATGCAACAACCACAGGGGTATGAGGTCAAAAGGAAGGATAATTTTGTATACATGTTGAAGAAGATCTTGTATGGCGTAAAGAAATCTCCAAGGTAGTGGTATTTTAAGTTTGACAAGTTTATGACAAAACAAGGCATTCTGATCACTGTGTTTCTCTTAAAATGCTATAAAATGGAAGCTATATTATCTTGCTATTGTATGTAGATGACATGCTTGTTGCAGGGTCTAATATGCAGGATATAAATGTGCTCAAGAATAAATTAGCTAATTCATTTGCAATTAAGGATTTGGGTGATGTAAAGAAAATCCTTGGTATGAGAATAACAAGAGACGGGAAAAATCGCAAATTGACATTGTCTCAGGGTGAGTACATAGAGAAGGTTTTGGAGAGGTTTAGAATGCAGAATGCAAAATAAGTTAGTAAACCTTTGGCCATCCATTTCAAATTAAGTAAGGAAATGTGTCCCAAGACACAGGAGGAGATAGAATACATGTTCAAGGTCCCTTATTCATCGACAGTTGGCAACTTGATGTATGTGATGGTTTGCACGAGACTAGATATTGCACATGCAGTGGGAGTTGTGAGCGGGTATATGAACAATCCAGGTAAAGAACATTGGGAGGCAGTAAAGTGGATTCTCAAGTATTTGAGAGTTACTTCCACTCATGCATTATGTTTTGGAGGTTCATACATTGTTCTACAAGGATATGTTGATTCATATATGGCAGGTGATAAAGATAGCAAGAGGAGCACCACATGGTATGTTTTTATTGTAGGTGGAACAACAATAAGTTAGATTTTGAAACTAAAAAAGGTTGTTGAACTTTCAAAAATAGAGGCAAAGTATGTTGTTGCTACAGAATCTAGTAAAGAGATGATTTGGTTACAGAGGGTTATGGAGGAATTGGGAAAGAAGCAAGAGAATAGCAGTTTGTATTGTGACAACGAGAGTGCCATTCATCTTGTAAATAACTCAGCCTTCCATTCGAAGACTAAGCATATAAATATTAGGTACCATTTCATATGATCCATCTTGGAAGATGGAAATTTGAAATTGGAAAATATACATACTAGCCATAACCATGCAAACATGTTAACAAAGGGAGTAACCAGGGAGAAACCAAGTTCCTACTCAGTTTCAATTGGTCTTCAAGCATGAAGGTGAATTTGAGAAATTGTCTAGGTCTAAGGTGGAGTATATTCCAACATGTACAACAACAGTGGAGTTGTTGTGATCAGTCTCCAAGGGATATTGTTGGTTGTGAAGCCTGATTATCTTCATGCTTCATAGGTCTTTGTTTTCAACTGTGTTTATACCCCATGAAGACTATACACCCCGAAATATTGTACACCCCTCCACACGAGGAGGGTTGCAAGGTGGGATTTCCTCCCCTACGGGGTCCAGGGGGCTCATCCCCCCAACTGGGGGGTCCCGGAGCAAGAGGGCCCCCGGTGGGGGTTCGGGGGTGAATCCCCCGAACGAAAATTTTCCTTGTAAATGTATATTGTAATTTCATAGTAAATTTGGACCATTCATTATAAGGTCACATATATGATGATATAAGTTAAGTTAGGGTTTTTTCCCTAGAAGGAAACCCTCTTTTATGAGAGAAATGTATTGCGGCTATGCACCATTGTGAATATTATATTATAAGAGAAGAGACTATGAGAGAAAGAAGAGGAAGTTATATAGGGTGTGTTGTAGGTTGTATCCCTTCATTTGTTGGATAATAAAAAGGAAGGACCTAGAAATTTCTCTGGTGAACGTAGCCCACACTAGGTGAACCACGTATATATGTGTCTATGTTGTATTGTGTATCTTCTATGTTTTATTTCTGCACTTTTGTTTTATTTTATTGCTCCATGATCTTGTTTTTCTAACATGTAGGATGGTGGGCGAGAGATGACAGGGGATATCGACAAGGTAAGGAAGATAATGAAGTGGGATTGGGGTCGGCTAATAGAGATAACTAAGGACCAAGATGAGGAGCCATGATTGCACCATTAATATATTTCATTGTTAGGTATTCCAAGGATGCAAAGATAGGATGAAGTCAAAATGGGAAGAATAGGCCATGATCTCTTGCACACAAACAATGGGAGTGACATAATTAACCATTAAGTTGGGCATTGATGGATGAGGGGGGTTGATGTCGAGGGAGGCTGATGGGATTCTAGGTGTGGGTGGATATTGATGCACTCACCCTAGTCATGTCATGCCTCGATGTCACCCTATCCGGTTGATCATGCCCCACATTATTATTATATGTATAAATAAATAATAATAATAATAATAATTACCCTAAAGGGGTTATAATAAACCCTTATATAAGTATGTAATAATAAACAAGTATAATAATTACCCAAAAAGGGGCATAATAAATAACTATATAAATAAATTATAATAAAAGTATAACAATTATCATAAAGGAGTCATAATAAATACTTATTATGGATATTTGGGTAATGGTAAAATAAGTAACGAAAATTTATGGAGAAAACCTAAAATATAATAAATAATTAAATAACGGACCCTAGGGATTTGGTTATTTACCATCAATGGACTCTATAAAAGGACAGAGCAGAAGGAGGAAAGGATCATCTCATTTTTCTTAGGAAGTATGGTGGCAAGGCTAAGAAGATCTGGAATATTAGTAGATTGGGAGCTCGAGGGCTCTCAGTCATGATGACTAAGGGGTTGGTTGGGAGGAGAGTCATCCCCCACTTTCTATTGTGGTTGGAAAAATTGAAGATCAAGGTATTTCTACATTTCATAAGTCACCAGTTTACATGTATGTTGTTTCTAGGTAATTTCTTCACCACTCACTACTCTTGTGACTTAATTAAATTTCGTGGAGGTTTCTTTATGTTATGAATCAATGGTTATTTAATTGGGTGATTTTTTTGTATTTATGATTGTTAGTAGATCGTACCATTACACATGATATCAGAGCATAGGTTCTAACCCTTAGTGCCTATGGGCCTTCCTAAATTAGGTTAAAATGTGGCTTACTTCCTAACACTTCATCTTTGAGTTAAATTCTCCATTTTTTGTAGTAAGCTTGAGATTCTTTGCAGGTCACACTCCTATAATAGTAAAATTTTCAAATCAACTTTTTTCTAAATCATTAGCTCTAATGTTTTATTCTTAAACCCATGCACATATCTAACACATCCTTTGTTTTTCCTAACCAAACTGATGTTTTTCAAGTTTATCCTTTATCGGATTTGCAGGTTCAAAATTATGAGCAAAGGTTCTTATTTATTGGATCTAGAATTTTTCTAACCTAATGAACCTAATTGTTGCATGAATAGTTTAGTATGACCTATTCTCTTAAAGGATGAATCTGTTTTGAAATGGCTAAGGTTCAAAATCTAGATTGGATCTGAGATTTTAGGCTATACATTGAATTGAATCAAATACATGAGTGAACAAAATAAATAAGGTATGTTACCTTTATTTGACATAAATTATATGTTGTTGCGTATTGATGGCCCTATAACTTGCTATCTCGATATGTTTATGATTTCTAGAGCTCATTATCTTAAGGTCTAGTCATTGGCATCACTTCTCTAAAGCATTTTGTGATACTAAATATCTAACCCATCAAATGTAGCACCAATTGCTCCTAGTGCAACTCAAACTATCACGTGAGATATTTTTTTCCTTTTCGACAATATACGACATTTTAATCCCTGCATGACATGTATAGTGGATCTGAATCATGGTTCTCTTTTATCCTATAAAATTGAAGCATAAACGTGCATATTTCTTTCGTTGTATAAAATAGAGGCATAAGCATCCACATGGTAGTGAAAAAATCTCTTGTATGGTATATAAAATAGAGGTATAAGCATGCATAAAATTAAGATGGATGCATTATAATACTTGACAAATTGGGTAAGATTAGAAAATCACCGTGTACCTGTGTTGAGCATTATCTTAATAAATTATTTTAGTTATTCTCCTCATATCTTATTCTTCATTGTATTGATGCATGTGATTATTTTACACTACTAATTTTTCCAGTTATCATTTACCTATGCTATATTTTTAGTTTTCGATCTCTTTTCTCTCGTATCCCATTTTTAAAACTTGTTGGATTGTTGGTGGTGGGCATTATTTTTTATCTGTGATGGATGTAAAAATGCTCTAAGGGTTACTATACATACATACATGTGTGTGTTACTATTTATTTTGGCATGCCATGGTGTACATGGTTGTTGTATTTTGGAGACATGTGCATATGTGGGCTATTGAAGGCATTCTACTATGAAGGTGGAGCCAACTCAATGACTCAAAGTGACACCAACAATATGAGACTATCCACTAAGTTGGTATATTTGGTGACCATCCTATCACATTGGATCAATTTCAAGTTGTTGTATTAATGGTGCATTTGGTGACCATCCCATCGTAGGCATGGGCATCAACCCTACCAAGTTGGAATGTTGTTGTTATTATATAATATAGTAGCCATAATGATCGATCACAACATAAACTAGCTTTTGGTAAGGTTAGTCTGCTAAGCACTAATTACATGTTTTGGGGTCTAATCTTAATTTTGTTATACCACATTGTTTTTCCTTCATGTATGTATAAGATAGACTAAAACAAGGGTTGGTTGAGAAGAACTGATAGATAAAATATGGATGGAGGGATGATATTATTATGTGGATGTTAGATAAATTTTAATGGTTTGTGATGAGGTTGGTGCAACTATTAATGCATAGCAAATTTTGATTTAGGACCAATGAAATTGCAATCGAAAATCCCATAAATCATCAATGCACCTATAAAGAGATAAGAGAAAACACACAATGAGAGAGAAGAATGGAAGAGATGCAGTCGTTAGATCTTCCCCTCACTTGAACTGATCTAATTTTTGTTCCAAAACCACAAGGTTTCAAGGCCAGATACAAGGCATGTCTTATTTTGGAGGGGAATCGTTATTGCTTCAATTTATCCCAACAACAAAACCAACCCTTAGGAAAATAAAACCATTACTCCAAAATTTTACTTACTTAACCTTCTACTCACTATGACGACTACCATATTCTGGAGGGTTTGCAAGAATGAATACCAAAGAATATCCCATATTATGGATGGTCGTTCCAACATTGTTTAGTCTAAGATTGATCTAGTAAATCAACAAGTTATTAATGCATTCCAATGTCACTTTAAACCTGTTCGGTGTTACCCATCCTCTCTATTTTTCATAGGTGTCGAATTAGTATGATCTAGAGAGGTTAAATCTGAGGTATTTATATCTCGTTATTTTTTTAAGGAGTGTTGCAAGTTGTGTTTTCTTTTAAAGTGTTCTAGATGAAAAGTTGATTTCAAAGCTACTCCAGTGACCTAAAATATTCTTGAATAATTTTCTCAACTATATTGTCCATGCCACAATCCATTCACTGTTATAAAACTGCAAAAATACAGTTGGATTTGAGCCTTCCTTTTAGTAGAACGTTGCCTGATTTTTGGGTTGACTTGGATTGTCAAATCATATCCATAGCTTAAACACCCCAAAAATATTGTTTGGGTGCATATCATTCCTAAATATTATCCTGGTTGGGAATTTGTATTGTCATATGAGAAAAATAATATATTATTGCATAGAGAGTGTGATATGATATTGGGTCACTTACTTGACCTATGATCTAGTCTCTTCATCCATGTGGCAAATGTTGGTGCCATATTTAAGAATCTAATCATAATACAGTCATGCAACGTGATGCAAAAGCATCACCAACATCAAGCGAGCCAGCGCGGAAGCAATTGGACAGCTGGAAAAGTGCCAGCGCATATTTTGAAATCACCTTGAAGTTGTTGCGCGATCTTAAATGAAGTCATTAAAGGAGAAGCACACTTGTATAATGAAATTGGACCTTCAGCGATTGCTCTCGTCCTTAGTAGGTAGAAGGCATTTAAGGTAGTTAATGTAGGTAGATAGAATTTAATTCTAGACTAGACAACTTTAGAGCACAAGAGGGAAACGGGATATAGACACCCTCATTATGTATTGTAACATTAGATTATTATTATGAGCATTGTTGAGAAGAGCAAGAGCAAGTAGAGAGTTGTGTAAGAACACCCATGTACATATATTTGGATTAATAGAAAGAGGTTGATTCAAATTCATGGTTTTTTGTTTGTTCTCTATGTATTGATGTTGAATGATATGCTCATGAATGTTTGTTTTCTGTTATACATTTTCTTTATATGTTGTGTATATGATTTCATGTGTTGAGTGGAAGTCTGAAAGGAAACAAGAATGAGTTTCAATTGTTTCTCTATCTGAACAAGGATTCTTGCAAGGAGTGCAGTCGAATTGTCCGCAAGGAGTGCGTTGACAGAGGGTTCAGATAGGGTTACTTTTGTTCTCATTCACCCTAAAGGTGCAGTTGGGCACAGGAGCCATGCAAGGAGTGCGCAGGCCAAGTGAGTCTCAGGGTTGTGAACCTGAGGGAAGAATTGAGGGGTTGTTGCTGCAGGTGTGCGCAAAATCGAAAGGATTCAACACTTGGAAGGGGTTGAATGTCTGTCGTGAGGAGTGCGTGCAAGGTTTTCTGAAAGATTCAGAAAAGATCAGGAAGGATAAGGCCTTCAAAATTTTTGAAGGATAGCGCAGGGAATCTGTGATTGGAAGTGTGTAAGAAGCGTCGTAAATTCACGCCACAGGTGGACAAGTTGTGGAGGAACGCTTGGTCATTCACAGGAATCGCCAAGGAGGAATGGACGGTCGGTATTCTTTGAGGAGGATTCGCAACATCCCATGAGCCATTGGATCTCATAGAGAAGTAGGGGAGATACGCCGAGTATTCCTAGAGGGTTCAAAGTTTAGGAGGGGCAGGACCGTGGATCCGAGCCATAAGGGTTGTCGGATCTGCTCGTAGATTTCCATATCGGGTTTTCGTTGGTGGTAGTCCCGTAAACATTACAACGGGAATCGTGAAACGCAATATCCTGACAGCCAAGAAGATTTGTGTGGGCCACAGTGGAGTCGGTGAGTGGACAGGTGGCACACTATTTCAGAGTTTCGTGGTGAGAAGTCCTGAAACATATGCATTAGGATTCGCGAGATTTCGAACTCCGAAATGCTGATGAAGTGAAGTAGTGTTGAAGGGTCAAACTCGCGCGTGTGTCGGAGTTTTGGCATATCAGGGTTCGGGAGTCGGTAAGACAGGTTGTTCGACATCGCGAGTGTCAAAATCGTGATAGGGAAGTTCCGAAAGGAAAGGGAAAAAGGTTAGTGTTGACTATATCAGGATTCGGGGATTCGAGATTCCAACGCTCGACCACTGACCTCATGAAGTTGTGAAGTCCGATCCCTCGAGTGTGAAGAGGGAATCCCACGAGGATTCATGTGGGTGCAGATTTCCTGACAGGGAAATAGAAGGACCGGTTAGTGTTCTTCGGGCCGAGTGAAAGGAAAGATCCTGTGAGCACGCGGACCTTCCGACCTGTGGGTGTGGGGAAAGTGCGTGTGCATCATTTGTGGTATCAGAGCACAGAAAGGTTCTTTGCTTTCTGTAGCAGAGAAGAAAGAGAATTCACCATGCCGCCAAGGAGAAGGGACGTGCAATCACCCGATCCAGAGGATAGGGAAATGTTGAGAAGAAGAGGCAGGCAGATGACAGATCCAACTATGGAGAGAGAAATGTGTGATCTACGAGCTAGAATCGAAGACATGGAGACAGCGCAAAGATGCACAGCCAGTGTGGGGGATCTCAGTGATTCCGAGAGTGAAATTGAGGCTGAACGTGAAGAAGAAGTTGCAGCTGAAGATGCATCAAACGAACATTTGATCAGAGCTATTTCCAGGATGGGTGGAAGAGAAAAAATGGGCATTCCAATTTATGAGGGAAACTTGGATGCAGAGGAGCTTCTAGATTGGATTAGATCTCTAGACACATACTTCAACTATGAAGATGTTGAGGAAGACAAGAAGGTCAAGCATGTTGTCACTAGATTGAAGGGACATGCAGCATTGTGGTGGGATGAACTACAAGCTAACAGACGCTGCAAGGGCAAGCAGAAGATCAAAATCTAGGACAAAATGATCGCAAAGGTGAAGGCAAAATTCATACCCAGGGATTATCAAATTACTCTGTTCAGGAGGATGCAGAACCTAAGACAGAAGCTGATGACAGTGAAAGAATAAACTGAGGAATTCTATAAGTTGAACATCAGGGCAGGTCATCGGGAGAGCGATGATGAGAAGGTTGCCAAATATCTGAATGGTCTGAGATATGATATCCAGGATGAGATGAGCATGGTAACCATCTGAACGGTGGAAGATGCTTATCAGATGGCTCTAAAAGTGGAAGAGAAACTGAGCCGAAAGCATATTCAGAGAGGCCGAGGAAGAAGTCATCCCAGAGGCAAATCAGTTGTCCAGGAAAAATATCAGAAGCCCAAGGAGGACTGGAAAAAACCTCCAACTCGAATTGAGAGAGGTGGGACCTCACAAAGAGGGCTATATGTTGAACAGAGAGGACAGCATAATGAGCAGAGAGGATATTATGCTGACAACAACACTTTTCCTCGTACTAGAGGTAGAGGAAGAGGAAGCGATGGAGTAATCACATGCTTCACATGTGGAAAGAATGGGCACAAGTCTTACGAGTGTCCAGAAAAGAAAAAGGAAAGTGGAGAAGCTCACATCGCTGAGGCACAAAGGCAGGATGTTGAAGCAGAAGACGCTGAAGGTGGAAGATTGTTGATGATGTGAAAAGTCCTTTTGACACCTGAGAAGGAGGTGGAGAGTTCAGTCCAAAGGACCAGACTTTTTAGGACTGCTTGCAAAACCAAGGACAGGGTATGCAAGGTCATTGTAGACAGTGGTAGCACGGATAATCTCATTTCTACGGAGATGGTAGAAAAGCTGGAGCTGGAGACGACTAATCATCCAAGCCCATACAGATTTTCGTGGCTACAAAAAGGACATCAGGTAACTGTCACTAAACAATGTTTAGTTGAATTCAAGATAGGAGGATATAATGATAAGATTTTATGTGATGTCATTCCTATGGATGTTTGTCATCTATTGCTGGGTAGACCATGGCAATATGACAGGAACGTGATTCATGATGCGAGAATGAACACATACACCCTGGAGAAGAATGGGAGGACACACATGTTTCTTCCAATCAAGGATAAGGAGGTGAAACCAGAAGTAAGCAACACTGTACTTCTCATGAGTGGGAAGGAACTTCTTACCGAGGTTAAGAAGAAGGAGGATCCATAGTTTATTGTGGTCATAAAGCCAAGGATTGTTCTGACCAACACAAGAGTGGATGATTTACCAGAAGAAGTTTAGGAACTATTGGAAGAGTTCGCTAACATCATAGTGGACGAACTACCTCGTTCGTTGCCACCAATCAGAAGTGTGAGTCATCATATTGATCTTATACCAGGAGCCATTTTTCCAAACAAAGTCGCGTATAGATTGACACCGCAAGAGAATGAAGAGGTTAAGAGGCAAGTCCAGGGATTGTTATCCGCAATTTTGGTCATTGTGATGGTGTTATGATAATGTCATGATGATGAGATATCAAGCTCTTCCATAAGAACATTTTCCTGAGAAAGGTTACACTTATCAGTTTCCAGAAATCATATTTTAAAATATAGTTCGCAGGCTTCTTATATGGTCACCTGCGAGAATACCTATTTCTCGCATGCTGCTTCAAGCTTGGGTGTGAACTTCTCGCACTGTACTCAAGGCTAGGGTGCGAACATGATCTTAAAGAAGAAAAATGGATAAGTTCTCGATCCTTCTAGAAGGGAATCTTCTAGAAGGATGAGTTGGCTCTCGAATGGTTGGAAAAATACTGGCTTTCCAGATATATTGGGATCATTCCCTATCCAAGTAACTAAACCATCTTCTCCTATATATTGAGGAGATTGCTCATGGAAAAGGTTAAGCATGAGAAAGCTAGTAAGAGATTGATTGGAGAATTGTTAGAAGCCTGTATGGAGAACTGATGCTACAGCAGCAAGAGACTACAGCAAAGTCATCACAAGTGGTTGATTTTCTTCATGCATGAGCAAGTGTGTGTGTCAGAGCTAGGAGCCATCGAAAGGAGATCTACAAAATCAAGGCTCAGGTTGTAAGTTTCTCTTTCAATTAATTAATACAGTAATATGTCCCTTTCCCATAAAGATGATATCACATGTATAGACTAGCTATTGAATACATTAATCTGTCTTTACTTTGATTGGTTTGTTCTGTTGTGATCTGAATGGAGCAAGAGCATCGGAGCGAAGCTTGGAACAACAAAGACTTTGGAAAGCGTTCATAAGGTATGTCCATATTCCTTTATATCTTAGTTCACTCAATAGACTAGATCTAGGGAAAGAGTAGTATTTTGTCTTGTTTTGTTCTAGATCCAGGTGGATCTAGGGAGACAGGTTCGTGTCCGCACTTACGGATTAATCCATAAACAAAATTGGCAACTCCACTGGGGATCTTATCCCTTTGTCTTTTTGGTTTTTTGAAATTCCTGTGGCCATTTGCTCTATTGCTGTCATTCTCCTAATTTGTTAGTCTCTGAGTCCTCAGGATACCCTGAGAGACCTTCTGGGTCTATAAGTCAACTTGGATTTTGCTTTCATTTTCAAAATTTTTATTAGTTTCAGGGATTCCCGCACTGTACCTATTGACAGCCTGCGAGAACCTTGAAGGTTCGCATTCTGCTTATACCTTCCAGTGCGAACTGTTCGCAGTCTGCATTAAAGTTGCCTGCGAGAATTATACATTCTCGCACTGTGTCCAAGGCTTGCCTGCGGGCAGATTTTGAAATTTTTTTGAAATCAAGTTTTGACATTATCAACAGCTTAGATCTGTTGATTTATCCCTTGTTGACTTATTAGGTCATTGGCTTACTTATCTTTTGCTTCAGTTTGCCTGCTTGGAGAGATTTAGGGTTTCTAGGTCTTCTTTGCTTTTGGTAACTTGACTTTCTTCTCTTGGCCTTGTTTGGCATTTTCTTTCTCTTGGATTACTGGAGTTGGATATGTCTGGATAGCTGAGAACCAGTGATTGGTAGAGGGTTAAGTGTTTGTGTTTTCTCTTTTGCTTTGAGGTTCGAAAGGACATTTTCATTTTCTTTTGAGAAAATTTTCTTGGTTTGGTTTTCATTTTTGCTATCATTGAAAGAAGTGGCTGGGTTGTTTTGTTGATTTGGTTTGATTTTATTTTCTTTTCTCCTTTATCAGAGTTCTTCTTGGAAAGTGAACGTTTTGTTTTCTTTCAAGTATTGTTTTTGTCATTTCGAAAACATTGTAAAATCAAATCTTAGAGCATTGAAGTTTTGAAAAAGACATTCAGAGATTGTTGTTTGATAATTGGTTATTTGCATTCGCATTTGAACGGAAAATTGAGCATTGCATTTGCATTATTGCATTGAGATTGATTCGGAAAAAGTTCTCTCTCTCTCATAACTAGGATTCATGGAATGAAAAAGATTATATTTCATCATTGTCCTTGCATTACTTGGGTCAGAGTCATACATCATGAGTTTCACTTCCATTTCCTTTGAGTAATTAACAACCTTTCAGAATATTGCGTAATCTTAAAATCAATCTGATAACTTTTTCTAGGGCTCTTTACACCAACATATTAGCTAGGCTAGTGCTTTGGAGTAGGAAGAGAGACACACTCTCCATAAGCTCAAAAACAAACAATAGTATCTTGAGATTAGGGAGTGTAAATTCCATTGGCAGCATATTG
>ML814741.1:96173-107621 GCA_009831015.1 Picea engelmannii | reverse complement strand
GTCGTCTTGATTGAAAATTTGTCGCATAGATCCACAATGTATTCAGGTGGCTATGCTATGTTATGACTACATGGATCCACAGTGTATGATTGGTGGCCATGATCTTTGTTTATGATGACATCAATCTATGATCTGAGTATGGGGATGCCTACCTCAGAAGGGATAAATATTATATTCTGCTGATGCTTGGATGTTTGCAGGTTTCCGATTAGATGTGTTCTTGGTTCTTGACACACACATGCAGCTTACAAAGTCCGTCGACTGTCATTAATTCCACTCTCAGACTTTGGGGGGCATTCTATTATCTGCAATTTTGGTCATTGTGATGGTGTTATGATAATGTCATGATGATGAGATATCAAGCTCTTCCATAAGAACATTTTCCTGAGAAAGGTTACACTTATCAGTTTCCAGAAATCATATTTTAAAATATAGTTCGCAGGCTGCTTATATGGTCACCTGTGAGAATACCTATTTCTCGCATGCTGCTTCAAGCTTGGGTGCGAACTTCTCGCACTGTACTCAAGGCTAGGGTGCGAACATGATCTTAAAGAAGAAAAATGGATAAGTTCTCGATCCTTCTAGAAGGGAATCTTCTAGAAGGATGAGTTGGCTCTCGAAAGGTTCGCAAAATACTGGCTTTCCAGATATATTGGGATCATTCCCTATCCAAGTAACTAAACCATCTTCTCCTATATATTGAGGAGATTGCTCATGGAAAAGGTTAAGCATGAGCAAGCTAGTAAGAGATTGATTGGAGAATTGTTAGAAGCCTGTATGGAGAACTGATGCTACAGCAGCAAGAGACTACAGCAAAGTCATCACAAGTGGTTGATTTTCTTCATGCATGAGCAAGTGTGTGTGTCAGAGCTAGGAGCCATCGAAAGGAGATCTACGACATCAAGTCTCAGGTTGTAAGTTTCTCTTTCAATTAATTAATACAGTAATATGTCCCTTTCCCATAAAGATGATGTCACTTTATTACATGATTCCTTGATCACATGTATAGACTAGCTATTGAATACATTAATCTGTCTTTACTTTGATTGGTTTGTTCTGTTGCGATCTGAACAGAGCAAGAGCATCGAAGCGAAGCTTGGAACAATAGAGACTTTGGAAAGAGTTCATGAGGTATGTCCATATTCCTTTATCTCTTAGTTCACTCAATAGACTAGATCTAGGGAAAGAGTAGTATTATGTCTTATTTTGTTCTAGATCCAGGTGGATCTAGGGAGATTGGTTCGTGTCCGCACTTACGGATTAATCCATAAACAGGGATTGTTGGACAAAGGTTTGGTCAAGGAAATCTTGAGTCCATGTGTTGTTCCAACAATACTCAATCTAAAGAAAGACGAAGGCTGGAGGATGTGTACTGACTCGAGGGCGATCAACAAGATAACCATCAGGTACAGATTTCCATTGCCGAGGATGGATGATCTAATGGATTGCTTGAGTGGAGCAAAGTATTTTTCAAAGATTGATTTGAAAAGAGGTTATCATCAAATCCGCATGAGAGAAGGTGATGAATGGAAGACAGCATTCAAAACTAACGAAGGGTTGTATGAATGGCTTGTTATGCCATTTGGCTTAACAAATGCGTCGAGTACCTTCATGAGGTTGATGAACAAAGTCCTAAGGGAGTTCATCGGAAATTTTGTCATTGTGTATTTGGATGACATACTAGTTTATAGTAAAATGGTGGTAGACCATCTGAAGCATTTGGCTACAGTGATGCAGAAACTATAGCAGGAGAAGCTGTTGATAAACATGAATAAATCCTCATTCATGAAGACAGAGCTCATTTACTTGGGATTTGTTATTTCGGCAAATGAGTTGAGGATGGATCCAGATAAGGTGGGGGTAATCAAGAATTGGCCATCACCAAAGAATATATTTGAGGTGAGAAGTTTTCACGGATTGGCTAGTTTCTACCGAAAGTTCATCAGGAATTTCAGTGGAATTAGTGCAGCGATGATGGACATAGTGAAGAAAAGACATAAGTCTTTTCACTAGACTGAAGAGGCCGAGAAAAGTTTTAATCTGTTGAAGAGGAATATTACGGAACAACCAATTTTGGTGTTGTCGGATTTCCAAAAGACATTTCAGGTGAAATGCGATGCAAGTGGATTTGCAATAGGGGCAGTCTTGAGTCCGGAAGACA
The DNA here is from genome assembly GCA_009831015.1 of Picea engelmannii. Classification (NCBI taxonomy): domain Eukaryota; kingdom Viridiplantae; phylum Streptophyta; class Pinopsida; order Pinales; family Pinaceae; genus Picea; species Picea engelmannii. The sequence goes on along the minus strand of ML814741.1, from coordinate 105,460 downwards.
GGCCGATAGCATACTTCAACGAGAAGCTGAATGAAGCAAAGATAAAATACTCCACTTATGATAAGTATTTTTATGCTATCATACAGGCATTAAAGAAATGGAGGCATTACTTGATCACGAAAGAGTTTGTCTTGTACAGTGATAATCATGCATTGCAGTTTGTGACTCAACAGGAAAAGTTGAATCAGAAGCATGTCAAATGGGTTGAGTACATGCAGAATTTCACTTTTGTGATAAAACATATTTCCGGTACTGCTAGCAAAGTTGTTGATGCTTTGAGCAGGAAGTGTTTGTTGTTGCAGGAGTTCAAAGTCAAAACGTTGGGTTTTGATGATCTCAGGGACATGTACGCCGATGATCAGAATTTTAAGGAGGCATATGAAGCAGCTGAGAATCCAATTCTCAGGGATAGAATCCAGTGGATACAATACATGATCCAGGAGGGATTACTGTTCAGGGGCAATCAACTGTGTATTCTGAAATGCTCCATGAGGGGGAATCTGTTGAAGGAGAAACACAGTGGAGGATTGGCAGGGCACTTTGGTCACGACGAGACGTTTGCAAAATTGAATGAGTCATATTTTTGGCTGGGAATGCGAGCAGATGTCAAGATATTCGTGGACAGATGCAGAATTTGCCAGAATTCGAAGGGAAGGAAGTAGAATGCGGGATTCTATCAACCATTGCCCATACCAGAGAGGTCGTGGGATGCAATTAGCATGGATTTTGTATTGGGGTTGCCAAGAACACAAAGAGGTTGTGACTCAATCTTTGTGGTGGTGGATAGATTTTCCAAGATGGCACACTTTATACCATGTCAGAAAACCAGTGATGCAAATCACATTGCGAATCTATTTTTCAAAGAGGTCATTCGACTTCATGGGTTTCCAAGAAACATAGTTTCGGATCGAGATACAAAATTCATAGGGAATTTTTGGAGGACCTTATGGAAGAAGATGGGAACTAACTTGTCATTTAGTTCGTCTTATCATCCTCAGATGGATGGACAGACAGAAGTGGTGAACAGAAGTCTGGGAGACTTGCTGAGAAGCTTGGTGACAGAACACCACAGCCAGTGGGACAACATATTACCACAGGCAGAGTTTGCTTATAATGACTCGGTTAACAGGAGCACAAGGCAAATTCCATTTCAGATTGTCTATGGCATGCAGCCGAGAGGAATTTTTGAACTGAGAGATTCAGAACAAACTATGACTAGGAGTGCTAGTGCAGAAGAATTCGCAGAGGCGATGAAAGAACTTCACAGCCAGGTGAAGGAGCAGTTACAGAATTCAAGCCAGGAATATAAGCGCAGGGCATATCAGTGCAAGAGATAACTTCAGTTTGAAGTTGGTGACTTGGTTCTGGCACATTTGAGGAAAGAAAGGTTCCCGAGAGGAACATATACTAAGTTGAAGATGAAGAAAATCGGACCATGCAGGGTCTTGAAGAAATTTGGGGCGAATGCTTATGAGATTGAATTACCCGATGGGATCAGAATTTCTCCAATATTCAATATCTCATATTTGTACCCATATAAAGCTAAGGAAACAGAGACTAGAAATGAACATCCAGTGATCCAATGGACAAAGCAGATGCCAGTTGCAGATAAGCCGCATATGGAGTGCATACTGGACAAGAGAGTAAGCAAAAGGACCAGTCTAAGGCAATACTTTGAGTATCTAGTCAAATGGAAGAACCATCCAGTTGAAGATGCCAGCTGGGAGACTGAAGAAGAAATTTAGAGGCATGGACAGACCGTGCGTGAGCTCATGGACAGGAGCCCATGAAAATTTTCAAGCGAGGGAGTATGATGCAAAAGCATCACCAACATCAAGCGAGCCAGCGTGGAAGCAATTGGATAGCTAGACAAGTGTCAGCGCAAATTTTGAAATCACTTTGAAGTTGTTGCGCGATCTTAAATGAATTCATTAAAGGAGAAGCGCACTTGTATAATGAAATTGGACCTTGAGCGATTGCTCTCATCCTTAGTAGGTAGAAGGCATTTAAGGTAGTTAATGTAGGTAGATAGAATTTAATTCTAGACTAGACAGCTTTAGAGCGCAAGAGGGAAACGGGATATAGACACCCTCATTGTGTATTGTAACATTAGATTATTATTATGAGCATTGTTGAGAAGAGCAAGAGAAAGCAGAGAGCTATGTAAGAACACCCATGTACAAATATTTGGATTAATAGAAAGAGGTTGATTCAAATTCATGGTTTTGTGTTTGTTCTCTGTGTATTGATGTTGAATGATATGCTCATGAATGTTTGTTTCTTGTTATACATTTGCTTTATATGTTGTGTATATGATTTCATGTGTTGAGTGGAAGTCTGAAAGGAAACAAGAATGAGTTTCAATTGTTTCTCTATCTGAACAAGGATTCCTTCCAGGAGTGCAGTCGAATTGTCTGCAAGGAGTGCGTTGACAGAGGGTTCAGATAGGGTTTCTTTTGTTCTCATTCACCCTAAAGGTGCAACTGGGAACAGGAGCCATGCAAGGAGTGCGAAGGCCAAGTGAGTCTCAAGGTTGTGAACCTGAGGGAAGAATTGAGGGGCTGCTGCTGCAGGTGTGCACAGAATCGAAAGGATTCAACACTTGGAAGGGGTTGAATGTCTCTCGTGAGGAGTGCGTGTAAGGTTTTCTGAAAGATTCAGAGTTGGGAAAAGATCAGGAAGGATAAGGCCTTTGAAATTATTGAAGGACAGTGCAGGGAAGCTGTGACTAGAAGTGTGTAAGAAGCGTCGTAAATTCACGCCGCAGGTGGGCAAGTTGTGGAGGAATGCTTGGTCATTCGCAGGAATCGCCAAGGATGAATGGACGGTCGGTATTCTCTGAGGAGGATTCTCTGAGATACACCGAGTATTCCCAAAGGGTTCAAAGCTCAGGAGGGGCATGACCATGGATCCGATCCATAAGGGTCATCGGATCTTCTTGTAGATTTCCATATCGGGTTTTCGCGGGTGGTAGTCCCGTAAACATTGCAACGGGAATCGCAAAATCGTGAAACGCGATATCCCGACAGCCAAGAAGATTTGTGTGGGCCACAGTGGAGTCGGTGAGTGGACAGTTGGCACACTATTTCGGAGTTTCGTGGTGAGAAGTCTCGAAACATATGCATTAGGATTCGCGAGATTGCGAACTCTGAAACGTCGATGAAGTGAAGTAGCGTTGAAAGGTCAAACTCCCACGTGTGTCGGATTTTTGGCATATCGGGGTTCGGGAGTCAGTAAGACAGGTTGTTTGACATCGCGAGTGCCAAAATTGTGATAGGGAAGTTCTGAAAGGAAAGGGAAAAAGGTCAGCGTTGACTATATCGAGATTCGGGGATTCGAGAGTCCAACGCTCGACCACTGACCTCGCGAAGTTGCGAAGTCCGATCCCCGAAGTGTGAAGAGGGGATCCCATGAGGATTCATGTGGGTGCAGATTTCCCGACAGGGAAATAGAAGGACCAGTTAGTGTTCTTTGGGCCGAGTGAAAGGAAATATCCTGTGAGCACGCGGACCTTCTTACCTGCGGGTGTGGGGAAAGTGCGTGTGCATCGCAACGTATTATGCAATTTGGAATGTGACTTTTTTCCTTATTTAGTGTCAACCAGTGTCTTATTACAACCATATTGATCCATTAGTCCATTGATATATTTGTAGGATTAAGTGAATTCAAATATTGTTGGTTGTATTTCTATTGCCATTCCCCATGAACATCTGACTATACTTCATAATAATCCCTATTGAGACTTCATTTGGATATGCCTTTGTAAATAATAAATGTACGTTACTTAGCAAGCTATTGTTGAATACATTGAATACTCTTTATTTCTTATCATTGGTTATTCATGGTCCATAGGTTATCATTGATGAATGAGTTGTGATATTTTATGAATACAATAGAATAAATAAAAGAGAAGAGATGCATGTTAATTCTAATTCGACTGGGATTCCTTGTGGAGCATCCATTGTTTACTTTCATTCTCCACCTACATACTACTTAATCCTGAGATTTACTATTAAAATTTTGGCATGTGACTTGATGTTTTTATCCAGTGATTGAAACAAGGGAACGTGAACTCTATCTAAAGGAACTTCCACATAGTCTTTTTTACTCTAAACCTTGAGAATTATCAAGTTCACCTAGTAATAGAGGGTGTTGATTATGGGAAAGGAAACTATATCAGAAAGCATGGAATATCCAGCTGAAACCCAAGTGCATAATGTTTTCACATATGATACTCTTCATGACAATGATGTTGAGTTGGATTCAAATGATAAAGTATCAAAATATCTGCACTCTAAAATTTTCTATTCAGACCATGGTAAATTCAATATTCTAGTTTAATTTTTTAAGCGTTATAATTTTTTTGAGATTGTTCCTAGAGTAGAGGGTATGGGGGTGTACAAAGTCTAATGGCTCCTAGAATGAATTTGGTGAGAATCTTGATAAAGTTCAATTATGCCCTTGGAATCTATGGAATTCGAGAGAGAGGACAAGCAACAAGTGTAGTGGGTGCAAATATTGGGATTTTGGAAATTTGCAAGATAGGTTGGGCACATGTAAAAGTTCATATAGTTGTTATAAAAGGCATATTGTTCAAGAGAGAGGACAAGCAACAAGAGTAGTGGATACAAATATTTGGATTTTGGAAATTTGCAAGATAGGTTGGGCATGTGTAAAAGTTCATATAGTTGTTATAAAAGGCATATCGTTTAACCTATTTAAATATATAGAACCATGATTCAATTGTTCACTTGTTTAAAGAGTTGTAGGAATGTGCCATTAACTCATTGTCACCCTAGGTTTTGGAAGGATCTTAGGTAACAAATACATGATATTGTTTCAACTGCCTTAAGCACAACGTTAGTATTGTTGGCTTGATATTACTAGTATGAAAAATGTGGTTATTATGGTGAATTTAGAGGGAAATTGGTGGAATTTTTGTCTTAAATTTCAATCCAAAGGATTTATGATTGCATTTTAGAACATATATTTGTCTTGGTTGGTTTATGAGCATCGTTGAAGGAAGAAGGTTGAAATGATATTGCATAACTGACTCTATCAATATAACCCAACGATCGTTGAGAATATATATGATGGATTCAAGTGATTGTTGAATTGTAGTATTTGATGGTCACTGGGTAGTCTTGCTCCGAGGATGTCGCATCTTGAAGAGGGGGAGAAAAAAGCTTGAATAAATGATTTTTTTTAAAAGGAAGAATTTCCTTGTTTCCATATTGCTACTTTCTAAAGAATAAATTGCATATATGCCAAAACATGATCATTTTCTCACTTGACATTTTGGCTTATGTACATAATGATAAAGGATTGGATTTAGTTTGCATGTGACTATTTGAATGGAGAAAATTTATAGGAGGAGTCTCTGCATGATTGAGTTACTTTATGCATCAACACATAAACTAATTAAAAACTCACATTCTCAAGAAAATGTGAAATGGATTGAAATTTTACATCACCAAAGTTTCATATGCCTTGATTTTTTACTTTGCAATATACTCATTTGATAGTGTTGAATGAGCTTGTGACTTTGCTTAAGTGAGATGACTATTGGAATGAAAAATCATTAAAAGAGGATTTAGAGGCATATTTGATTTGGACTTTGATGATTTTAGGCATGTTATGAATACCATTAATAGTTTGCTCAATAAGAATATTTTCCTTAATTGTGGTGGATTTAGTGATTGGGGCTTACTTGAAGGCTAACCGTGTATTAAGACAAGGAAATTGTATAGCAAATTACTAGGGTGATTATACATACCCCTTAAATTGTCAACCTTCTTGTTGAAAAAAGAGGAAATGATTGTTGAAAAAACAATCGGTATCTTGATAAGAACCTAGTAGTCATAGTATTAATGATCCAACCTAGGTTGACAAACTTAACTAAGTAGAWCCATGGGMTATATATATGTTTTGATGATAATCCATGTCTTAGATATAAAATCTAGTATTCACTATGTATTTATGCARGTTAGTAAATTTGATTTTGCTAATGAAATCATSATAAGAGCGCTCTTGATGTTTATTTACCCTACATATGAAATGTGTTGAGATGATTATCATTTTCATGATGGTATGATAATATGTCGTTCCATCTATTATGTTGATGTGATGTTATATATTTGATGAAGATATGTTGAGGTTAGATTTCTTATCATAGTATCTCCTAATGTGATGACATGATGTAATTGCATGTAACTCTTTTATGATAAGATGTTTTATGATGACATAAGGGATCATGTGGTGATGACAATAATTTTGTATTCTCATGATAACATGTGAGAGTTAGCATGTGGATTATTTCTTTGATATGTTGATATTATGACTAATGCATTGATTGCATGTTGTGAGGTGGTGATTGTCAAGAAATCCACCAGTGGCCGAGAGGGACAGTTTATTTGATGATCTCGTGGGAGTCCATAACCATGAAGGAGAATATTAAAAATAACATGTTATGGGATGGGGACAACTCAATATACTACTTGTTCCAGTAATTCTTATGCCTTGTATTAGAGTTGTGATATTGAAGTTCTGAAGAATGCCTAGAGTGTTGCTTGTCGATGGTGTTGTGGGATTGGACTTCGATGCCTGGGGATGTACCTGGGAGTTATGGAGGGAGTTTAGGTCATCCTTTCAATATGTCTGGTGAATGTGAGTAATGATCCAAATGTATTCTTAGGCAGATGAGGTCTAGACCAATAGGATTTAAACTTGATTATGAAAGTAAGGAAGGACAACTATAGAGTACTTGCACTTCCTCGGTGTCGTGATGTGGACTTTCAATGCATGTTGTGGTCACTTGGGTGGATTTATACTAGTCGAACAGATGGTGTAGTGGAAGATACATGAGCTAACAAAGGGTGTTTTGTAGGATATGGTGAACTAAATAAAAACCTATAAGTAACCTAATCAAATTTAACTTTGGGACAAAGTTCCTTGAAGGAGGGGAGTATGCCATGCCTCATATTATTATTATATATATAAATAAATAATAATAATAAAGAAGTATAATAATTACCCTAAAGAGGTCTTAATAAACACTTATATAAGTACATAATAATAAAGAAGTATAATAATTAACCGAAAAGGGGCATAATAAATACTTGTATAAGTAAATAATAATAAAATTATAATAAGTATCCTAAAGGGATCATAGTAAATACTTGTTATGGATATTTGGGTAATCGTAAAATAAGTAATGACAATTTATGGAGAAAACCTAAAATATAATAAATAATTAAATAATGGACCCTAGGGATTGGGTTATTTATCATCAATGGACACTATAAAAGGATGGAGAAGAAGGAGGAAAGGATCATCTCATTTTTCTTGGGCAATCTAAGGGCAAGGTTAAGAATATCGGACATAGTAGTGGATTGGGGAATTGGGGCATCTCAGTCGTGATGACTGAGGGGTTGGTTGGGAGGAGAGTCATCCCCCACTTTATGTTGTGGTTGGAAAAATTGAAGATTAAGGTATTGCTACATTTTAGAAGTCACCATATTGCATGTATGTTGATTCAAGGTAAGTTCCTCATCTCTCGCTACTCCTTTGAATTAATTAAATTTCATGGAGGTTTCCCTATGTTATAAATCAATGGTTATCTAATTGGGTCAGTTTCCTGCATTTCTGATTGCTAGTAGATCATACCATTACATTTAGGAACCCTCCAAAAACATTGGGGGGCACTTGGGTTTACACCACAATCCCAAGTTGGCCTCACTTAAAAGGTCCTTGTGTCCACACTTCAGGAAAACATGCGGAGCATTCCCATTTACAAATTCTACAATGGTAACTTGCTCAATAATTCATCTTCAATTGATATGTCATGTAATCCCACTTGTGTCATGTAACCTTGTTTTTGTTATTGGTGGACTTGCATGCTTCATGTAGTCCATAATGATCCCAATTAGACCCTATAAAAATTATATTGTTTTTATGGTAAGTTTTCGTTGGTGGCTTATTTTGGGTCATTTCCCTTGTACTCGTGCTCATTTTTTTAAAGTAGTATATTCTTCTTTTGATTATTTTCTAAGGAGATACAAACCTCGATGTTGCATTGACACAATACAAACCCATTTTAACATGAAAGTAATGTTTTTTAACCTTTCACCTCTCCTAAATCATAACCAATGCTTTTAACTTCAAACACCATGGTGGCATCCCTTGCTCTCATGGTCATCTTACCTTGACTTTGTACAATTTCCATTGAGGGTTTCTTATGCAGGTTGGTTTGGACAACTTCCTAAAAGCATAAACCTCTTGATTAGGGAAGTTTGGTTTTCACTAACCCAACTAGGCTCAGTTTTTGTTTTGTTGTATTATCTGGGTAAAGTAATACCTAAATTACATAAAATACTAAGGAAGAAAATAGATTTGAACTCAAACAGTTAATGCCATGTCAACCATGATTCATTCATGAAATTATATGTTCTAGGTTTCACTATGTCAATCACTATTCATTCATGAAATGTATATGTTCTAGGTTGGTTTTTATGATTTACAATGTGGTATTAAATGGTAATTGGATATAAAACTAAATACATATATTTTAGTAAATAAAGAAATTTTGAGAAAGAAAAAACAAAGAAAACAACAAATTAGCCAAAGGACTATTGTAATTTATAGTCAACCGAATTTAAAAAAATAGAAAAAATAAAAGTGCAAGTTAATAAGTGGACAAATTCACCTATTTTTGGTGTAAATTCTCCTCCAAATTAGTGAGGAATTTTTCCAAAAATCGTAGTTACACCTAATTGATGATAACTTCAACCATGAAACTTTTCCCTAAAAGATATTAACCCATCAATAGGACATGATGTGAATAACTTGTTGCCATGGCTTGTACAATCCCGATAGATCTATTAGTACCTCTTGAAAATACAAATAGGCTATCCACACCCAAGGCCATTAGCTTAGTAGTCCTTATGCTTGACAAGAAATGTCTTCTTGATCTATAGTTTTTTTTTTTCTTGGAAAAAACTCATAGAATTTTTTAATTCAAGAAGAAATAAGTAATGTTACATTTCATAATAGTTGAAAACGACTTGACCGTATCACCATATGGATTCATTTGCCAAAGAAAGGTTCTAATAGAAAATTTGAATCCTCTGGAATTAACCCATCAATGTCTTGACAATATTTCAATAAAGACCATATCTTCCAACTAGAAAAACAAAACCCAACCTGGGAGAAAGAACGGAGTGAATTAGACTTGAATTTGCATATGAGGAAGAACAGTTTCCTCTCTCTCTCTCTCTCTCTCTCTCTCT
>ML814741.1:63599-75764 GCA_009831015.1 Picea engelmannii | reverse complement strand
ATCTTGTACTTGAACATTTTAAGTGGGGTAAAAGGAGGTTGCCCCCTCGAAGAGGCTTATTATCTGAAATTATCTCAGTTTCAAGGCATTGAGTACTTTTCCTGAGGTTTTTCCATGCTATATTGATGTTTGGTTCTTAACACACAAACAAAGATTATCAAGAAAAGGAAGAGAGATACGCAATGAAGAATGAGAATCAATGCATATTATGTTATTATCAATGAGTGAGTGATCTTCACTCATATAGGCAATGACATCATATAATTAGGAATACATGCATAATGGTGATGGTCTAATATTAGAAAGTCTAAAATAGAACTAGTTAGTTAACTCCCACTGAACTAGTGTTAAAGTCTAAAATAGAAATTTCTCCAACACCCCCCCTGAACATCATTATGGAGTAAAAAACGAGTCACGGCTACTAGGCCATTTTAGGTACTCATGTACAATGCAACTAATGAACACTAAATAAAAACGAGGAAAGAGGGAAAACCACATGGGAAAAAAAAAACCCCTCAAAAGATAATGTATCAAAAGAAGAAAATGGCAGTTGTTAGGCAACTATGTTCTTCACTGCAAGATGATCCCACAAAGTATAAATTCCATTACATTGAACCATGTTCATGTTGATGGCCCAGTCATTTTGTTACAACTCGAATAGCATGGGATCTACTGAACCAATCTACAAAATTGTGTTATTTTAGTCACTAAAAGTCTTCATGAAGATGTAGAAATATGTATGGATCTGATGAAGTCCTTTGGAAGTGTATCGAGCCTTGTACCTCTTGATCCTGTGGACCCATATACACCTGAAAATATTCCTTTTGGTAAAAGTGGAACCAAATTCCAAGTTTGGTTATGTAGGAGTGAGTCATACTCCTTATGCATGGTTGCTTGCCATAATGGATTTCCCACAACCCTATTATAGTTATATGGATTAGTATATTGAACCATATATAAATGCATGGGCATCACAGGTTCTGAAGATGAAATTACATGAGAAGGCTCCTCATGCTGAGATCGACTCATCCTCGAATCTAATGAATTCCCTGCAAGGTTGCCTACTTCCCGAAGTGTGGTTTGTGCCTTATTGGGCATATCCTGAAGCTTCGGTGCTAGATTCTTATCTAGATGTACTAGCTTCTTATTTCCATGTACATAATCTGAGTGTATGGAATCATCTCTGATCAAACTAATGTAATAACAAGAGTATATGCATGTTGCACTATAGGTTCATGCAAAGTACTCTCCTTATGTGTAATTAGAATAGAGGAGTCATCATCAAAAAACTTAGTGAATTTATACAACCTTGACTTGTGATCCACCTCACCAATTGCAATGATGGAATTTTCATGCATGTCAATTACTGAAACTGAATCTAATGTAAATTCAAACTTTTTACCTTTTTGAGTGATCTGATAAACTAAGAGTGGATTCATAGAAATATTTGGAACATGTAAAACATTCTCAAAACTACCATTGTGGAGTTCCACTCTCCCTTCTCCTGCTACTATTACTGGAGTATCATTCCCCATGAGAATAGGGGTCTTGATCATGGACTCGAGGAAGAGAAAACTTCCTCTGTCACTGCCATATGATGGGATGCACCAAAATCTATAATCCATGAATCTGATAAGGAATTAATTGCAACCAGAGCATGGTGATTACCTTTCTTAGGAGCATGATCTTCTTCCTTCTGCTTCTTGACTCCCTCTGAAATGAAGTTTCCAAGGTTGCTTTGTTGAAGTTTTTGTGCCATAAGATCGATCTATTTCTTCATGCATGTGGATTCTTCATGATTTGGTTTATTTTAGTAAGTGCATTGTTTTCCCTTATTCTTCTTGGAATCTGAAGAGTCTTTGGAACCTGAAGAATCATTAAAGGGTTTGGAATATCCCTCCTTCCTGTTATGTTTGGATGACCCTTTTCCATCATGCATGGTGAGTGCATGTGATTTGGGATATTTCATGAGGCCCATCTGTATGAGTTTTGTCTACTCTTGTGTAAGAGACTCAATGAACTAAGCCAATGTAGGAATTTTCCAATTTGTTCCAAAAAGACATCTGCCAGAATGGAAATTGGAGACATATACAACGTATTCTGGTAGCTTGGCCAAGATTGTTAGAATAAGTTATTTCTCTTGTGTAGACTTATCAATACCACATTCACACAAGCTCAATAGCAAAGATTTAAATTTAGTAAAAAAATCTTGTATATTATCAAAACTTTTAGGGTCTAAGTTATTCAACTCTACCTCAAGCATATGAGCTTGCATCTCATCCTGCTTTCCGAAGAGTCCTTCCAAGGTGGTCCAGATCTCATTTGGAGTCTTGCATGCAACAACATGAAACCATAAATCAGTGGAGATTAACTCAAGAAGTAGTCTTATGGCCTCATCCTTATGGTTCTCCCATCTCATCTTCTCAATCGTTGATGTAGGTTTTGTTTATGTCGTCATTGTCAAATTATACAGTCCTTTCCTTCTGAGTTGGAATTCTGCCTTGGGCTTCTAATAAAAATAATTGTATGGTGTGAGGATTACCACCAAGTTTGACTGTATAATAGTTTTCCTATCCATCTCTCCCACTTTTTCTAAGAACCCCTAAAAATTTACTCTCAATCTGCAAGTGAAAAATTAAGAAATCACGACAGAAAGGGCACTTTAAGTGAAATTTCATATCAGTTTCAAGAGATGATCTTTCGACTTAATTTATGAGCAAACAGTGAAGAATATCACAAAACAATTAAAAACCCACTTGTATAATGGGTCGATTTACTTCCCATGTGGGATGTTTCCTCAAAACATTAATAATTTTGGAGAAATAACTGTTGAAAGGTACAACCACGGATTTAGCTCATCGAAACTCTGATTTTTCTTATTCTTTGGCTTGTCTGGCTTGATCCAAGCAGCTTAGCTCTGATACCATGTGAGTGTTTCATGGAAACCTGCATAGGAGATCTAGCTAAAGCATGCACAAACAAATATTATCAAGAAAAGGAAGAGATATGCACAATGAAGAATGAGAATCAATTCATAATATGTTCTTATCAATGAGTGAGTGATCTTTACTCATATAGGCAATGACATCCTATAATTAGGAATGCATGCATAATAGTGATGGTCTAATATTAGAAAGTCTAAAACAGAACTAGTTAGTTAACTCCCACTGAACTAGTGTTAAAGTCTAAAATAGAAATTTCTCCAACACATAATAGTGATGGTATAAAATTAGAAATTCTAAAATAGAACTAGTCAATTAACTCCCATTGAACTAGTGTGCCTAAAAATATAAATTTCTCCAACAGCCCCCCTGATTATCACTATGGAGTAAAAAATGAGTCCAAACTATTGGGCCATATTAGGTACTCATGTATAATGCAACTAATGAACACTGAATAAAAGTGAGAAAGAGAGAAAAACGTGTGGGAACAAAACCCTCCCTCAAAAGACAATGTATCAAAAGAAGAAAAGGAAGTTGGTAGGAAAATGTGTTCTTCACTACAAGACGATCCCGCAAATTCTGAAACTTTTGCTCAGTAAAGGTCTTAGTGAATATGTCTGTAGTCTGTTCAGAGGAAGCATAGAACTGGAAATCAATGATCATGTCATGTACTAAATCTCTAATGAAATTCATGTGGAACTCAATGTGTTTGGTTTGTTGTCGTTGTACTGTATCTCTGAAAAATATCAGTGTACTTTGATTGTCACATTGTATGATAGTCGGATAGTGAAACTAGATACCAAGCTTGGTAAGGAAGTGTTGAACACAAAGTGTCTGAATGACATAGTTGACTAATCCTTTGTAGTTGACCTCTGTGAAAGATAAAGAAATGGTTGATTGCTTCTTACTTGACCAACAAATTGGGCCTAAACCCAAACTGAGAGTGTACCCAGACGTGGAATTGTGATCTGTGTTATCACCAACCCAATCTAATTATGTGAAGCCTATGATATCTAATGCACAACCAGTTGCATAGTGAATCCCATAAATCATGGTGCCCTGAACATATATGAGGATGTGCTTGGAAGCCTTCCAATGCATATCATGGGGTTCTTGCATGTATCTGGAAACTTCTCCTACCGCATATGAGATATCTGGACAGGTGTGGGTGAGATACAGAATACTCCCCACCAATTGTCGATACAAAGTATTGTCCACTAATGGTGCATCCCCGCCATCCTCAAGGTTGATCCCATATAAGAAGGGTGTAGGTGTAGACTTATAGTCTGTCATGTGGAATATATCCAGAAGATCCCTGACATACTTAGCTTGAGGAATTTTGATGTCGGAAGCATCCTGACTGATCTCAAGACCAAGAAAGTAGTGTAGTGGACCCATGTTCATCATAGAGAACCTGTCATGAAAAATATCTTTGACCAAAGAAATGGCTAAAGTAGAGCTACCAGTGATCAAAATATCATCAACCTAGAGTATTAAAATCATCACAGGGTCAGTAGTTCTCAACATGTATAGATTAGAATCATATTTACATCTAACAACGTCATGTGAAAGCAAGTAAGAATCCATCTTTGCATACCATGTTGTAGGTGCCTGCTTGAGTCCATAGAGAGACATCTTTAGTCTGCATATTAAAGATGAGTTATGAATGAACCCCTATGGTTTCTCCATGTAGATCTCCTTTGAAAGGTCACCATGAATAAAATCATTCTTCACATCCATATGGTGAACTTACCATCCTTTGGTTGTTTCAATGGCTAGATCCAAGAAAATGGAGTCCGTATTTTCTAGAGGAGAAAAGGTCTCATCATAATCTATCCCATGAATCTATTGAAATCCTTTTGCAACTAATATGGCCTTGTACCTACTCACCTGACCATCTATTTCTCTCTTGGTCCTATAGACCCATTTGCATCTGACAATTTTTCTCCCTGGTGGAAGTGGAACCAGATCCCAAGTCTAATTCTCTAGGAGAGAGTCATGCTCCTCCTGCATGGTTGCTTCCCATAGTGTATTTCCAACAGCCTCAATGTAGGTATGTGTATCATAAGATCGAACAATGTAGTACTACATGGGAATCGTTGGCTCAGAAGATGAAAGTACAGGAGAAGGATCCACATGTTGAGATTGAGTCCTCCTCGAATCCAATGGATCCCCTGCAAGGCTTCATGTTGCATGAAGTGTGGATTGTTCCCACTTGGGCATTTACTAAAGCTATGACATTGACTCCTCATTTGGTTGTACTACCTTCTCATCTGCATGTACAGAATCCTTTGAATCTGTGTCTAAATATGTAGCATTTGAGTGTGTGGAATCATCATCTCTGATATCTGGAACTGATGGAAGCACAAGAGTCTCTCCATGTTGCACAGGAGGTGCATGCAAAGGACTCTCCTAAAATTGAACATTGTGCTCAATGATGATCTGGTCTGTAGAGGGATCAATCAATCTGTACCCCTTCACATCATCTGGATATCCCAAAAATATGCAAGGTGTGTTATGTGGATCTAAGGCTTTCCTCTTTTCAGAAGGAATATGGGCCCATGCTTTAGATCCAAAGATGTGGAAGTGTGTGACATCTAGTTTGTTACCTGTCCAAATCTCAAAAGGTGTCCTATCCTCAACAGATCTATGAGGTGCTATGTTTTGTATGTAAGAAACATAGTTAAGTGCCTCAACCCAAATCTTGGAAGGAAGTGATCTTGCATGCAACATGAAACTGGTCATCTCCTTGAGAGACCTATTCTTCCTTTCAACAACTCCATTTTGTTGTGGAGTGTATGGAACTTTGTGTTGCAACTGGATACCAACTTCATGACAAAGATTCTAAATATATTTGTTGATATACTCCCCCCCATTTTTTGTATGGAGGATCTTGATTTTCTTCCCAGTTTGTGTCTCTACTAGATCTTTGAAGAATTTGAGATCATAAAAAACTTCATACCTTTGTCTGAGAAAATAAAACCAAGTATAGTGTGAGAAATCATCAATAAATGTAAGAACATACCTTTCTTTGTTGATGGACGGATGTGGAAATGGACCCATGAGATCACTGTGAACAAGCTCCAAGGAAGAGGAGGCTCTCCTTTCCTTCCCCTTTTCAAACTTCTCTTCAGGATGCTTGCCAAGAATGCATCCTTGGTGAACCCCTTCCGAAAAGTGAATGTTTGGCAATCCTTTGACCATTCCCGTCTTGGAAATTCATTGTATGTATCTAAAGTTTAAATAAAAAAATATCTCATGCCATACTCTACTACTATCATTAGCATGTGTAAGTAGCAAAGAGGAGTCATAGTCAGTAAACTTAGTGAACTTATACAACCGTGATTTTTGATCTACCTCACCAACTACAATAATGGAATTGTCATGCATGTCAAATACAATAACTGAATCTGATGTAAATTCAACCCTTTTACTTGTTTGAGTGATCTGATAAACTGAGAGCAGATTTATAGGAAGCTTTGGAACATGTAAAAAATTATCAAAACTTCCATTAGGGAGTTCCACTCTTCCCTCTCCTACAATTGCTATTGGAGTATCATCCCCCATGAGAATAGGAGGTCGAGAGCATGAACTCAAGGAAGTAAAAAAATCCTCTTTAGTTGCCATATGATGGGATGCACCAGAATCTATAATCCATGAATCAGATGATAAATTAATTGCAACTAGAGCACGATGATTACCTTTCTTAGGCACATGGTCTTCTTCCTTATTCTTCTTGTCTCCTTCAGGAATGAAGTCTCCAAGGTTATTTTTCTGAAGTACCTGTGTCATAAGATCAATATACGTCTTCATGCATGTGGATTCTTCATGATTCGATTTATTGAAATATGTGCACTACTTTCCCTTCTTATTCTTCCCTTTGAAGTTTCAATAATATTTGGAACCTAAAAAATCCTTTAAGGGTTTGGAATATCCCTCCTTTGACTCTAGATGTAATAGCTCCTTTCATTTTTGCTTCGATTTTTTTATTGGATGACCCTTTTCCATCATGCATGGTGAGTTCATGTTCTTTTGGATCTTTCATGAGCCCCATCTATATGAGTTTTGTCTACTCTTGTGTGAGAGACTCAATGAACTAAGACATCGTAGGAGTTTTCCAATTTTCTCCCAAAAGACATCTGCCATAATGGAAATTAGAGACATATACAGCATATTTTGATCCTAACTTGACCAAGATTGTTAGAATAAGTTGTTTCTCTTGTGTATACTTTTCAATACCATATTCTCCCAAGCTCAATATCAAAGACTTAAATTTAGTAAAGAAACCATGTATATTATCAAAACATTTGGGGTCTAGGGTATTCAACTCTACCTCAAGCATATGACCTCACATCTCATCCTACTTTCCAAAGAGTCCTTCCAAGGTGGTGTAGATCTCATATGGAGTCTTCCATGCGGAAATATGAAACCATAAATCAGTGGAGATTAACTCAATAAGTAGTCATGTGGACGCATCCTTAAGGTTCGCCCATATGGTCTTCTCAAACGCTAATGCAGGTTATATTTATGTCGCCATCGTCAAATTATATAGTCCTTTTCTTTTGAGTTGGAATGTGGCCATAGTCTTCCATTAAAAATAGTTGTACGGTGTGAGTATTATCACCAGAATTGATTGAAGAAGTTGCATTGCCTCCATACCTACTATTGATTCTGAAAAGATCCTGAAAACCCAGATCGTGGATTCTGGGATGTGATAGACGATTCTATGGCAGCTATACATACAATAAAATGAATATATATCCTAAAATATGATGTGGGTTTTGGAGATTTGTGGTGAGCATGAGAATCCCTATGTTATACGTCTCTGGTCAAAATTTCAGCCCGACCCAGTTCATGGATTTCGAGATATGGTTATTTTACTGCAGAAAACCAATTTTCTGGAGGGCAGCTAAATCGTCACACCCTAAATAAGGATACAATGTGACGATGTTGAATTGTCACACTATAGAGAAGGATAAAGTGCGATGATTTTGATTTATATCGTCACACCCTTCAATAGGAATAAGCTGCGACAATTCCAATCATCACACCCTTTGACAGGGATAGGCTACGACGATGGCAGAAACTAGGTTTACTCAATGTTGTTTCTCTCTTCTCTGGATTGTCTAGGTTGCTCAAAGCAACTGGGATATGATACCATGTTAATGTTTCATGGAAACCTACTCGGGAGACCTAGCTAAATCATACAAAAACAAAGCTTATCAATAAAAGGAAGAGATATACAAGATATGTTCAATGAGTGAGTGATCTTCACTCATATAGGAAATGAAATCCTATAATTAGGAATGCATGCATAATAGTGATGGTATAAAATTATAAATTATAAAATAAAACTAGTCAGTTAAATCCCACTGAACTAGTGTGCGGAAAAATAGAAATTTCTCCAACACCAAGCATGCAGTGAAGGGAGAGGGAATAATTTTATTTCAGCTTGAGTTAGGAGGTTCGTTTAATGCCTAGGATGTGCATTATGTACTAGGAGTGAAGATGAATTTTCTCTCGGCTTCAGCTATGGAGGACAAGGGTTTTGTCATTACTTTTCAGAGAGGACAAGTATTCATATGTCCAGAAAAAAATAGCTCGAACAAAACAGAGTTCGTTGGGGTTAGAGAGGTCACTTTATATAGGTTGTAGGTCAAGCATGTTCAGGATTTGGTGCATGAAATTTATAGCTTATGTGAGCTATGGCACAAGATTTTGGGATGTTACACTAGAGGTGATTGTCGATCCTAAGGGGGATTTTTACAGGTCTTCCAGAGTTTAGCGTTAAGCAACAGGGAGTCTACAGATGGTGTGCACTTGGAAAGAATGACAAGACTAAAGAAGTGAGAGTAGGTCCAAGGGGATATTGGATCTTATACGTTCATACATGAGTGGGTCGATGTTAGTATCATTAGTGCAAGAAGTTCCATACTATGTGACATTTACTGATGACTTTTCAAGGAAAACCTGGATCTTGTTTATGAAGAAAAAGGATGAGGCCTTCGGTCTATTTATGGAGTTCAGGGCTCAGGTGGAGAACCAGACAAAAATAATATCAAGGTATCGAGTTCGAATAATGGGGGAGAGTACACCCCCAATGACTTCAAGGATTTCTGCAAGGAGGAAGGGATCAAGAGGGAGCTAACAGTTTCATACAACCCTCAGCAAAATGGGGTTGTAGAGAGAAAGAATCGGTTCTTCCAGGGCTATGATACATGACTAGGAGTTTCCTATGTTTCTTTGGGCAGAGGTGTGTAACATGACAGTATATGTGTAGAACATGAGTTCTCGCATGATATTGGGGGACAAGACTCTGGAGGATACATTCTTAGGGATGAGGCCAGAGATAGGACATTTAAGGATCTTTGGTTGTCTAGTATACATCCATGTTCCTGTGGAGAAGAGGACAAAGTTGGAGCCTTCAAGACAGAAGGGTATATTTTTGGGGTACAATGAGACCTCAAAGCCTTACAGGATCTTCATTCTATCACATAGGAAAATAGTTTTTTGCAGCGATGTTAAGTTCGAGGAGAGCTTGACATCCAGAAAATATCAGGAGTCATCAGTAGTGATAGAGGATGAAGAGTAGCAATATCTGAAGGATGATCATCATTCAAAAATGAGTCATACTTCAGATGGGGAGGAGGAGTTATCCCCTTATAGTTCTGTCAGGAGACCCGGGTTGCTATTACATACATTGAGGGATGTTGGTGAGGCTTCTAGGAGTGAAATCAGAGAGCTCAAGCCTCCAAGGAATTTTCTAAATTATATGGCACTTATGAGTAGCATCATTGATTCTCAGTGTTATAGTTTTGAGGAAGCACCAGATTAGCAAGTTTGGCGGGATTCCATGGTAGAGGAGTATGCCTCTGTTATGAGGAATTATGTTTGGGACATAGTGTCAAGACTAGAGGAGAAGTCAATTATGAGTTACATGTGGCTATACAAGATCAAGCATGTTGCATATGGTAGCATCGAGAAGTTCAAGGTGAGGTTTGTGGCAAGAGGGTTCTCCCAAAAAGAGGGAGTGGACTACGAGGAGAAATTTTCTTCGGTCACTAAGTATGCTTCTATTAAAGTTGTTATTTCTATTGCTTCAATTATGAGGTGGAGGATTCATCATATAGATGTGAGGACATTTTTCTTCAATGGGATCATTGAGGAGGAAGTATATATAGAGAAAACTTATGGCTTTGAGGTACATGGGAGGGAATCTCATGTGTGTAGGCTTAAGAAAGCCTTGTACGAACTCAAGAAGGCACACAGGGCATGGTATTCTAGGATTGATGGATACTTGAAGAGTATGAACTTTACCAAGAGTGAGGTTGATCCTAACTTGTACTTCATACTTTTTGGGGAAAATCCACTCATCTTGATTTTTTACATTGATGATTTGTTTCTCAAAGGTGCAGAGGAGCTTATTGCAAGGAGAAAAGAAGATTTAGCTACTAAGTTCAAGATTCAGGACATTGAATTGATGCATTATTTCTTAGGTTTATTGGTATGGCATGTATCAGGAGATATCTTCCTTTTTCAAGTGAAGTATACAGTATATGTCTTGAGGAGATTCATTATGGAGGAATGTAAACCAATGGCTACACCTATGGTTACCAATATGAAGAAGGTTATCACCTCATATTCAGAGTTGGTGGATCCCAAGATATATAGGTAGTTGATAGAGTCCTTGATGTATTTTGTCAACATCAGGATAGATATATGTTTTTTTTTTACACCTTGAGTCAGTTCATGGTGGATTCAAGGTAGGTGCATTGGATAGCAACAAAGTATGTGCTCGGTTACTTGAGAGGTATAGTGGAGTATGGATTGAGGTATCTTGGAGGAGATGAGTGAGGCTACAGGGATATTTAGACTCATATTGGGCATGGAGTGTAGTAGACACAAAGAGCACCTCAGGGTGTTGCTTCAACTTAGGATCAACAATGATTACATGGTTCAGTAGGAAGCAGACTTTTGTAGCACGGAGTTTAGCAGAGGTAGAATATATGGAAACAAGTATGGATAGTTTTGAATCCATTTGGTTTCACAATTTGATTACAAGTTTATTTGATCAAGAGTTGGAGCCTATGGTGATATACTGTGATAATCAAATTTGTATCGAAATCTCAGAGAATATATTATTCCATGATAGTTCTAAGCATATAAAGAACATATGTCACTTCATTCAAGATGGGATCCAAAAGGGAGAAGTAAAGCTTCAATATATTTCCACAGATGAGAAGGTTGTAGATATTCTGACCAAACCCTTGGTTAAAGGGAAGTTTGTGTTCTTCAAAGACAAACTTGGAGTGGTGCAGAATACCTTCCTCACTAAGAGGAAGTGTTGATGTTGGTAGCATCGGACAAGTATTTCCGCACAGGTCTAAGTGTCTAGACGTGTGAAAGTTATCAAAAGTATTCTACCTTGAGACTTTACTTTAAGTAAAGGAATTATTATAGTTAATATATTTTATTAGTGATTTGAGTTTTATAAGAAATTATTTAATTAGCATTAGTGAATTAAATAGTAGTCATTGATCTCAAGTGAGGTGAGAAGTAATCTCAACCATCAATCACTTTGGAGATTAGGGTTAGGTCATAACTCAATCTTATAAAATGAAGGCAAGGGTGATGGAGAAGAAACTTTACACTTGATACTCTTTTGAGTGAGAGAGGATTGGATCAAAAAATACCATGATTCAAGGAGATCTTGGATAGGTGTATAAGGACTTCTATTTAGAGATCAAGTCAGGGAGAAGACTAAATAGGGGCAATCATAAGTGGGTTTCATCCAATTGGAGCTATGACAAAAGGATCGCGTAGTACGGAGTTTTGTATAGTCTTTGAGTGTGTGTATGCAGGTTTTAGTGGAAACAAGCAGGTATACACAAGTTTTCTTAAGGAAAGGTGTGTGCATCTTAGGAAACGTGAAATATTGAGGTCGTACAATATATCGGGAGTTGTGAGGGTTTACAGGATTATTCATAGTTTTATGTGTTTCTTTGTGGGCTATTTTCCCAAGTACGAGAGCCCTTGTAATATTTGAAGTTATTTGAATGATAATCTTAGTTGATGGGCAGAACATCTTTATGTATTGTGGTAGAGATTTTTTGGTATCGCTTCTATTGATTTTTCTATATGAGATAATATGAGATTAAATATGATCGATGTATTATTAATGATGAGTGTTCCATATATAGAGAACATATGGTGACCATACATG
>ML814741.1:35052-57778 GCA_009831015.1 Picea engelmannii | reverse complement strand
TTGAGCATATATAGTGCGCAGCTATCTTTGAAACAAAAGACTTCCCTGGGTTGATAATTTATGTTTCACTTGGTTGTTTGAAATTAATTAAGCAATTATAGTGACCAACAACAACCAGAGTCTAAATGAGGTTTTTGTTCTATAAGAATTTATCTATCCCAGAGCTCATACGTAGCAATAAGTGTCGGCCATAGAGAGGTTCTTGCAACATCATCGCAGAGACAAAATAGCATCAAGCATGGATCATAATGTGACATCTATTATTAAATCGGTGACCTTGTGGTCTTCTTTCTCATTTATTAGTTGAATTAGGTCCTCAATGAATAAACCCATCGTCAATTCCATTTCTCTCATCAACTGCCTGTTTTGCAAGATTGCAGGCCCTATCTGGTGAATTTACAATCTCGTAGTAAAATACAGAGAAGTTAAGATCCAACCCTAGCCTAATAGGATGTGTTGGAGCCATCTTTGTGGCAACAATATCCTAGGAAGACTTGTAAGTAAGAAAGGTGTTATCAACGGCCTCCTTCCTTTTGGTGCATGTTTTAAACTCGATCCATTACGAAGGAAAGGTAAATACTTCAAGGTTGTGACCATGAAGGGAGGGTCCCCAAGCAAAAGTAAATACCAAAGGAAAACAATGTGATTAAAACCTTTGTTCCCCCCTTTGCAAAAGAGGAACTATCATGATCCACTCTCTCGATAGCCACTGTGATTTCATCGAAATCAATCTGACATTGAACCAATCATTTGAGTGACTTGTTTATTGCTCCACCAATCGATCACCATCGATATTGTACACAAAGAATAGGTTCGAGGTTTTATTCCCAAACGTGATAGTCGAGTTCTAGGCCCACATGGAAAGCCATACGAACCTGGTGGTCGAGTGCTACTGGCGGGGCTTGGTGCACACTACTCATGCAGGGTAGCACATATAATCGAGGTTTTGGGCTCTTGAAACATCATCGACCTCCAAATGCCTTCTTTTTTCATGTGAAAATCAAGTGGCGACTACTGATTCTCCTCCACAGAATACCACGATTGCATCTTCCTTTCATGACCACACGTTTCCACGCAGCTCCTCCCACATGATGGTTATGGCTCTTCCATGCTAGACGGTCTCCTTCAACAAAAATATTGGACTATGAACCCACCTTTGGTGAGTTTCTCTAATGGAAACTCTCTCAAGAGTACAAGCACACCCTCTATTTCAGCCAATTGTACCTCCCGACATGTGATCTAATTAGCAATCATCATTCATGTTGAATTCTACTACAATTCCGCTCTCTATAGAACTAATGGACAAACACACTCATAGGCCCTCCTATGAGGGAGTCAAGTCTAGTCCTACTCTGATACCATGTTGATTTTTCTATATGAGATAATATGAGATGATATATGATCAATCTATTATTACAATGATGAGTGTTCCATATATAGAGAACATATGGTGACCATCCATGAAAGGATGTGTTCCTTGGATAATAAATAACTACTTATTTATTATATATATATGTATACCTTGTATTATAAATATCATGTCATATATATGTGTGTGTGTGTGTGTGTGGAAGAATGTATTCTCGATGTTGTCCATCTTCCATTGTCTTTATTTGAGTTGAATATTCCAGCAAGTGTATTATGTTTTGTGAGTTGCTAATTTGATTTACAACAAGAAAATCACTAGATAACAAGATACCTAAGTGTTGGAGTAAGGGGATCTCAAAAATTTTTAATATGTAAAATATATTCACGAGTTTTTTTTCAAATTTTTGAGTTGTCTCTTCATTTTGGGTTTGTTATATCATTGTGAAATATGAGTTTATCTCTATTATGACTTTGGTCTGATTTACATAAAAGTACTTGTATTGTCGCCATCATATCATTCACCTTAATCTAGATTTGTGTCCATTTTTTAATCTTCTTGGAGATTCATCTCTAAGAGCATGCTATCAAAAATAAAATATAGAACTTCATTAAATATGTTCCAGTTTATCTATCAAGTATTCTTGACTCTGCATATTTAATCCAATGTTTCATAACTCGGACTGAGTTGACTTGGACTCAGTCAACTCATTCATTAGCTCGGTTTAGTGGGATGATTTGTTACTAAATTGGTAGAGTCAGAGTATGAATTAGTTGGTTCGGTACCAAAACAGCTCTACTCGGCCCTACCGAACCCCCTTAACATTCCAAATTCATTTTTTCTTTAAAATGGTTTGACCAAAAATTATGACAATTAATGATAATGTTAAATTCTTAAAGTAAAAGTTACATTCCCTTTATCCTTCTTTTTTATCCTAAAGGAAAAATAAAGGAAATGTCAACTTTTACTTAAATTTTTAACATTACCATTAATTGTGTTGGGATGTTTGAGAGTGGTTCCAACCTCATCGGATTTCATATGGAGAAAGTAGAATTTTATATCCCATTCAAAATTCAATAGACTTAATAGTTTTCAAGATTTCAGGATTGGTAGGATTGCAACATTTTTATTGGATTCTATCATGAGAGGGTATGGGATTGGAATTTAATCAAGAGAACCAAGCTATTTGTGTACCTTGATGTTGGTGGTATTGATTGTTGAACTCCTATTCCATGCCCTTAGAAAAAATGTACGCTTCACTCAAAGAAAAATAATTGATTAGGCATGTTAAGATTTGCCTACCATATTAAAAGGATTTGATTACGTAGTTTCGTCAAAATTGGGAGGTGTTGATTTATGTTCCTAGAGGATCCCAATACAGGAAAAGGCTAGACAAGAGGCAACAGGTGATACTAATGATGAGGATCCCAATATAAGCGATGGTGGAACATTGCTTGTCATTTATGTTTGTCGTTTAAATTTTATTGCTCATTTATTCATAATGCTTTCTTTCAAAGTTTCAATATTTTTTTGGAATCGTGGCATGGAATATTTAAAATACAATTTTTTCATTAAAATTTAAATATTCTATGTATTTTTTTAGTGAACAGAGTCATTGAAATCAGATCAATCTGAGTTAATCCGAGTCCGAGTTGACCCTTGACCAATTCCAAGTCTGAGTCTGAGTTTTAAAACATTGCTTTAATCATTCTTCATGCATTGAGTTGAAAGAGACTTTGGATCAGTTTATTGGGATTTTTATCTTTAGTGTTCACCTTGCATTGAAAATTCTTGATGAACTATGGGAGAAATTGTGAAAGAATGCAGAACATCTCAGAACTTTGGAATCACATTGGTTGTACATCATTGTTTTCACGTTTGAGATCATTCATTTCAATGTATGCATAAATCCTTCTTCCTCTAATATACAATATCCTAAGCATCTCTCTAATAATGATTCAATTTGTACCATCAATAAAATACTTTAAAACATCCAAACCGGTAACTAAAACAAGGTTTTTACTATGAACAAAAACAACAAACTTCTAATCTCAAAACAAGAGAAACCATGTATTCAAATTTTATGAGTCCGAATAGAGTTTGGTCTTGGATGACTTAAATCTTACAAATAGTCTCTCTATTGGATGAATTATTTATTCTTTAATTTTTCAAATGTTATATCTACAAGTAATTTTCATAATTAGCAACAAAAGTGATGCAGGAGCATCGCCTACATCAAGCAAGCCAACGCGGAAGCGAAAGACAGCTGGATAAGCCAGCACAAATTTTGAAATTGCCTTGGAAGTTGATGCGCGATCTTAAATGAGCCATTAAGAAAAGGCGCACTTGTATATTGTAAATGGACCTTGAGCGGATTGCTCTCATCCTTAGTAGGTAGACGGCATTTAAGATGGTTAATGTAAAGTAGATAGAATTTAATTCTAGAATAGACAGTTTCTAGAGCGCAAGAGGGAAACGGGATATAGACACCCTCATTGTAAATTGTAACATCATCGAAGCATTAGAGGAAGAGCATGCAGAGAGATGCGTAAGAACACCCATGTACAGATATTTGAATTAATAGAAGAGTTCTGATTCAAATTCATGGTTTGTGTTGTTCTCTGTGTATTGATGTTGATGTGCTCATGAATGCTTGTTTTTCTGTTATACATTTGCTTTTATATGCTGTGTATATGATTTCATGTCTGAATTGAAGTCTGAGGGGAAGAAGGAATGAGTTTCAATTGTTTCTCTATTTGAGCCAGAGGATTCCTGCAAGGAGTGCAGTCGAATCATCCACAAGGAGTGCGTTGACAGAGGGTTCAGATAGAGATATCTTTTGTTCTCATTCACCCCAAAGTGTAGTTGGGCACAGGAGCCGTGCAAGGCGTGTGCAGGCTGGGAAAAAAATCTCAGAGTTGCGAACCTGAATGAAGCTTTGAAGGACTACTGTTGCAGGTGTGCGCACAGTCGAGTATTCAAATACTTGAAAGTATTTGAAGGTTGCTGCAAGGAGTGTGAGCAAAGAGGTTCTTTATGAGAACTTAAAGCCATGGGAAAAGCTCTGGAAGGATAGGCCTTTGAGGTTATCGAAGAACAGCGCAGAAAATTTGTGCCTTGAAGGTTGGCAAGAAGTGTCGTAAGTTTGCGTGTAGGTGGACGGGTTCCGTGGAGGAATGCTTGATCATTCGCAGGAATCATTAACGGAGAAATGGGCGGTCGGTATTCTCCGAGGAGAATTCATGAATCTCCATGAGTCGTCAGATCTAACCAAAGGGTAGGGGAGATATGGCAGAGTATTTCAGGGGTTCAAAGCTTAGGAGGGGCAGAGCCGTTGATCCGAGTCATGAGAGTCATTGGATCTACACATACATCGTGTATCGGGGTTTCGTGGATTGAAATTCCAATTTCTTGCAACGGGAATCACGATATTGCGATACGTGATATCCCGACGGCTACGTAAATAGTGTGGGGTCACAGGAGTTGGTGACATGGACAGGTGGCACGAGACATCGGGGTTTCATAGCGAGAAGTGCCGAAATATATGCATTAGGATTCGCGATTCCGTGAACTCCGAAATACCGATGGAGTGAAGCGACGATTGAATAGTCAACTCGCACGTGTGTCGGGGTTTTAGGCACATCGGGTATCGGGAGTCAGGGATACAAGCCGTTTGATATCGCGAGTGGAGAAATCATGATAGATCAAGTCCCGATACGAAAGGGAAGGGTCAGCATTGACTCGTATCGGCATTCGGAGATTCGAGAGTCCCGAGCTCAACCACTGACCTCACGAAGTCGCGAAGTCCGATTCCCCGATAAGTAAAGAGAGGGGATCGCGAGAGAGTTCTGTGGGTGTGGATTTCCCGATAGGGAAATAGAAGGATGGTTAGTGTTCTTCAGGCCGAGGAAAGAGAAGATCCTATGAGCGGACGTGCCTATGGGTGCGTGCTGCGTCAGTTTGGTATCAGAGCCCAGAAAGACTCTTTGCTTTTTGTAGCAGAGAAGAGAAGAGAATTCATCATGTCGCCAAGAAGAGATAGGCAGTCACCCGATCCAGAGGATAGGGAATCACATCGAAGAAGAGGCAGGCAGATGGCAGATCCAGCCATAGAGAGACAAATGCGTGATCTCCGAGCCAGACTCGAAGACATGCAGACAGCGCAAAGACGCACAGCCAGTGCAGGGGATCTGAGTGATTCCGAAAGCGAGATTGAGGCTGAACGAGAGGAAGAAGTTGCAGCTGAAGATGCATCAAATGAACATTTGATCAAAGCTATTTCCAGGATGAGTGCAAGAGTGAAGATGGACATTCCATTTTACGAGGGAAACTTGGATGCAGAAGAGCTTCTAGACTAGATTAGAGCTCTCGACACATACTTCGACTATGAAGATGTCGAAGAGGATATGAAAGTCAAGCATCCTGTCACACGCTTGAGGGGACATGCATCATTGCAGTGGGATGAACTACAAGCTGACAGATGCTGCAAGGGTAAGTAGAAGATTAAGAGCTGGGATCGGATGATCGCGAAGATGAAAGTGAAATTCATCCCGAGGGATTATCAAATTACTTTATTCAGGAGGATGCAGAACCTGAGACAGAAGCTGATGACAGTGAAAGAATACACTGAGGAATTCTACAAAATGAACATCAGAGCAGGTCATTAGGAGAGCGATGATGAGAAAGTTTCCAGATACATGAATGGCCTGAGATATGATATCCAGGACGAGATGAGCATGGTAACCATCCAGACGGTGGAAGATGCTTATCAGATGGCTCTGAAAGCTGAGGAGAAGCTGAGCCGAAAGCAAGGTTAGAGGGGCCGAGGCAGAAGCCAACCCAGAGGCAAAGCAGTTGCCCAGGACAAATTCTAGAATCCCAAGGAGGAATGGAATAAACCTCAGACTCGCATAGAGAGAGGTTGAACCTCACAAAGAGGGCAGCATAATGAGCAGAGAGGAGATTATGCTGACAACAACACTTTTCCTCGTACTAGAGGTAGATGAAGAGGAAGAGGTGGAGTAATCACATGCTTCACATGAGGGAAGAATGGGCACAAGTCTTACAAGTGTCCAGAGAAAAATAAGGACATTGGAGAATATCACATCACCGAAGCGCAGAGGCAGGATGTTGAGGCAGAAGACGTTGAAGGCGGAAGATCGCTCATGATGCGAAAAGTCCTTTTGACACTTGAGAAGGAGGTGGAAAGTTCAGTCCAAAGGACCAGACTTTTCAGGACTGCTTGCAATACCAAGGACAAGGTATGCAAGGTCATCGTAGACAGTGGTAGCACAGATAATCTCGTATCTACAGAGATGGTAGAGAAGCTAGAGCTAGAGACGACTGATCATCCAAGTCCATACAGAGTTTCGTGGCTACAGAAAGGACACCAGGTAACTATTACTAAACAATGCTTGGTTGAATTCAAGATAGGAGGATATAATGATAAGATATTGTGTGATGTTATTCCCATGGATGTTTGTCATCTATTGTTGGGTAGACCATGGAAATATGACAGAAATGTGATTCATGATGGGAAAATGAACACATACACCCTAGAGAAGAATGGGAGGACACACATGTTTCTTTCGATAAAGGATAAGAAGGTGAATCCGGAAGTAAGAAACACAGTACTTCTCATGAGTGGGAAGGAACTTCTTACAGAGGTTAAGAAGAAGGAGGATCCACAGTTCTTTGTGGTCAGGAAGCCGAGGATTGTTCTGAATAGCACAAGAGTGGATGACTTACCAGAAGAAGTTCAGGAACTGCTAGAAGAGTTCGCTGACATCATAGTGGACGAACTACCTCGTTCATTGCCACCGATAAGAAGTGTGAGTCATCATATTGATCTCATACCAGGAGCTAGTTTTCCAAACAAAGCCGCGTACAGATTGACGCCACAAGAGAATGAAGAGGTTAAAAGGCAAGTCCAGGAGTTATTGGACAAAGGTTTGGTTAGGGAAAGCTTAAGTCTGTGTGTTGTTCCAACAGTACTCAGTCCGAAGAAAGACGGAGGTTGGAGGATGTGTATTGACTCAAGGGAGATAAACAAGATAACGATCAGGTACAAATTTCCATTGCCGAGGATGGATGATTTAATGGATTGCTTAAGCGGAGAAAAGTATTTTTCAAAAGTTGATTTGAAAAGCGGATATCACCAGATTCGCATGAGAGAAGGCAATGAATGGAATACAGCATTCAAAACCAACGAAGGGTTGTATGAATGGCTTGTTATGCCATTTGGCTTAACAAATGCGCCGAGTACCTTCATGAGGTTGATGAACGAATTCCTGAGGCAGTTCATCGGAAAATTTGTCATTGTGTATTTGGATGACATACTGATTTTCAGTAAAACAACAGCGGAGCATCTGAAGCATTTGGCTACAGTGGTGCAGAAACTACAGCAGGAAAAGTTGTTGATAAACATGAAGAAGTCCTCATTCATGAAGACAGAGCTCATTTACTTGGGGTTTGTTATTTTAGCAAATGAGTTGAATATGGATCCAGATAAGGTGGAAGTGATCAAGAATTGGCCATCACCAAAGAATATCTTTGAGGTGAGAATTTTTCATGGTTTGGCTAGTTTCTACCGAAAATTCATCAGGAATTTCAGTGGAATTAGCACAGTAATGATGGATACAGTGAAGAAGCAGCATAAGTCTTTTCACTGGACAACAAAGGCTGAGAAGAGTTTCAATTTGTTGAAACGGAAGATCACGGAACAACCAGTTTTGGTGTTGTCGGATTTCTTAAAGACATTTCAGGTGAAATGCGATGCAAGCAGATTTGCAATCGGGGCAGTCTTAAGTCAAGAAGACAGGCCAATCACATATTTCAGCGAGAAGCTGAATGAAGCGAAATTGAAGTACTCCACATATGATAAGGAATTTTATGCCATCATTCAGGCATTGAGAAAGTGGAGGCATTACTTGATCCCGAGAGAGTTTGTATTGTACAGTGACAATCATGCACTGCAGTTTGTGACTCAATAGGAGAAGTTGAATCAGAAACATGTCAAATGGGTTGAGTATATGCAGAATTTCACTTTTGTGATAAAGCATATTTCTAGTACTGCTAACAAAGTTGTTGATTCTTTGAGCAGGAAGTGTTTGATGTTGCAGGAGTTCCGAGTCAAGACGTTAGGTTTTGATGATATCAGGGACATGTACACAGATGAACAGGATTTTGGAGAGGCGTATGAAGCAGCTGAGAATCCAGTTCTCAGAGACAGAAGCCAATGGATGGACTACATGATCCAAGAAGGATTGTTTTTCAAAGGCAATCAACTATGTATTCCAAAATGCTCCATGAGGGAGAATTTTTTGAAGGAAAAACACAGCGGTGGATTGGCAGGACACTTTGGCCATGACAAAACGTTCGCAAAGCTGAATGAGTCATACTTTTGGCCGGGAATGTGAGATGATGTCAAGAGATTCGTTGACAGATGCAAAATTTTCCAGCATTCGAAGGGGAGGAAGCAGAATGCGGGATTTTATAAACCATTGCCCATACCAGAGAGGCCATGGGAGGCGATTAGCATGGATTTTGTATTGGGGTTGCCAAGAACACAAAGAGGTGTTGATTCAATCTTTGTGGTAGTGGAAAGATTTTCTAAGATGGCACACTTCATCCCATGCCAAAAGACCAGTGATGCAACTCACATCACAAATATGTTTTTCAAAGAGGTCATTCGACTTCATGGGTTGCCAAGAAGCATAGTTTCGGACAGAGACACTAAATTCATAGGGAATTTTTGGAGAACCTTATGGAAGAAGCTGGGAACTAACCTGTTGTTTAGTTCAGCATATCATCCTCAGATGGATGGACAGATAGAAGTGGTGAACAGAAGTCTGGGAGACTTGCTGAGAAGCTTGGTGACAGAGCACCACAGCCAGTGGGACCATATACTACCACAGGCAGAGTTTGCATATAATGATTCAGTGAATCAGAGCACAGGGAAAAATCCATTTCAGGTTGTCTATGGGATGCAGCCAAGAGGAATTTATGAACTGAGGAATTCAGAACAGACTGCGACTAGGAGCGCTAGTGCAGAAGAATTCGTCGAGGCGATGAAAGAACTTCACAGCCAGGTGAAGCAGCGACTGCTGGATTCAAGTCAGGAATATAAGCGCAGAGCAGATCAGCATAGAAGACAACTTCAGTTTGAGTTTGGTGATCTGGTTCTGGTACATTTGAGGAAAGAAAGGTTCCCGAGAGGAACATATAATAAATTGAAGATGAAGAAAATCGGGCCATGTAAGGTCTTGAAGAAGTTTGGGACGAATGCTTATGAGATTGAATTACCTGATGGGATCGGAATTTCTCTGATATTCAATATCTCATATTTGTAATTTGTACCCATACAAAGCTGAGGAAGCAGGAACAAATGATGAACAGTCATAGGTTCAGTGGAAAAAGCAAATGCCAGTTGCAGAGAAGTCGCAAATGGAGTGCATACTGGATAAGAGAGTAAGCAAGAGGACCAGTCGAAATCAATACTTCGAGTATCTGGTCAAGTGGAAGAACCATCCAGTTGAAGATGTTAGCTGGGAGACTGAAGCATGGATAGACTGTGCAGGATCTCATGGACAGGAGCCCATGAATTTTTTCAAGTAAGGGAGTATGATGTAGGAGCATCACCTACATCAAGCGAGCCAGCGCGGAAGCGGAAGACAGCTGGATAAGCAAGCACAAATTTTGAAATTTCCTTGGAAGTTGATGCGTGATCTTAAATGAGCCATTAAGAAAAGGCGCACTTGTATATTGTAAATGGACCTTGAGCGGATTTCTCTCGTCCTTAGTAGGTAGACGACATTTAAGATAGTTAATGTAAAGTAGATAGAATTTAATTCTAGAATAGACAGTTTCTAGAGCGCAAGAGGGAAATGGGATATAGACACCCTCATTGTACATTGTAACATCATCGAAGCATTAGAGGAAGAGCATGCAAAGAGCTGCGTAAGAACACCCATGTACAGATATTTGAATTAATAGAAGAGTTCTTATTCAAATTCATGGTTTGTGTTGTTCTCTGTGTATTGATGTTGATGTGCTCACGAATGCTTGATTTTCTGTTATACATTTGCTTTTATATGATGTGTATATGATTTCATGTCTGAATTGAAGTCTGAGGGGAAGAAGGAATGAGTTTCAATTGTTTCTCTATTTGAGCCAGAGGATTCCTGCAAGGAGTGCAGTCAAATCATCCGCAAGGAGTGCGTTGACAGAGGGTTCAGATAGAGATATCTTTTGTTCTCATTCACCCCAAAGTGTAGTTGGGCACAGGAGTCGTGCAAGGGGTGCACAGGCTAGGAAAAAAATCTCAGAGTTGTGAACCCGAATGAAGCTTTGAAGGACTGTTGTTGCAGGCGTGCGCAGAGTCGAGTATTCAAATACTTGAAAGTATTTGAAGGTTTCCGCAAGGAGTGCGAGCAAAGAGGTTCTTTCTGAGAACTTAAATCCATGGGAAAATCTCAGGAAGGATAGGCCTTTGAGGTTGTCGAAGAACAGTGCAGAAAATTTTTTCCTTGAAGGTTGGAAAGAAGTGTCGTAAGTTTGCGTGTAGGCGGACGAGTTCCGTGGAGGAATGCTTGATCATTCGCAGGAATCATTAATGGAGAAACGGGCGATCGGTATTCTCCGAGGAGAATTCACGAATCTCTGTGAGCCGTCAGATCTAACCGAAGTGTAGGGGAGATACAGCAGAGTATTTCAGGGGTTCAAAGCTCAGGAGGGGCAGAGTCGTTGATCCGAGTCACGAGAGTCATTGGATCTACACATACATCGTGTATCGGGGTTTCGTGGATTGAAATTCCAATTTCTTGCAACGAGAATCACGATATTATGATACGCGATATCCCGACGGCTACATAAATAGTGTGGGGTCACAGGATTTGGTGACATGGACAGGTGGCACGAGACATCGGGGTTTCGTAGCGAGAAGTGTCGAAATATATGCATTAGGATTCCTGATTCCGTGAACTCCGAAATACCGATGGAGTGAAGCGACGATTGAATAGTCAACTCGCACGTGTATCGGGTTTTTCGGCACATCGGGTATCGGGAGTCGGGGATACAAGCCGTTTGATATCGCGAGTGGTGAAATTGCGATAGAGAAAGTCCCAATACGGAAGGGAAGGGTCAGCGTTGACTCGGATTGGCGTTCGGAGATTCGAGAGTCCCGAGCTCAACCACTGACCTTACGAAGTCGCGAAGTTTGATTCCCCGATAAGTAAAGAGAGGGGATCGCGAGAGAGTTCTGTGGGTGTGGATTTCCCGATAGGGAAATAGAAGGATGGTTAGTGTTCTTCGGGCCGAGGAAAGAGAAGATCCTGTGAGCGGACGTGTCTGCGAGTGCGTGCTGTGTCAAAAAGCATAGTGAACAAATATGCAATTAAGAATAAATTATACCATACTTACAAAGGATAACAATTAAAAAGAACATGTCAAATTTGAGAAAGGCGCCTTGTTTTCTTCCTTTCCATATATATGTAAAAGGAAAAATATTGATCAAATGAGTCTAAAATGGAAAAAATATAGCCATGTTTTAGGGAGTCTCAAGGGATGAGTTTAGAGGATGACTAGAGAGACCCTCCAATTTTCAAGTCACAACCCTCGTATAGAAATATCCAAATTTTAGCAATTTTATTTTGATTGGAAAGACTTGATCGCAATGCCTTCTATATTTGCATGTTGGCTAAGATTTTTTTGCCTACCCATTACATCAATACATAGCAAAGTCAGGTGTTGTCGAGCCTGTAATGTAATAAAAAATCATCATATAGCATATAAAACAAGAAATCAACACAAGTCATTTCACACGTGGAACCATATTCCACTTACATTTGAGCACTGAACAAATTTCAATTGTTTATATCTATCTATCTCTAACAATATTAATATTCTAGAAAACGTAATCTGGAAAACCAAAAAAAAAGTAGTGTTTCCATTTTCATAGGTTAGATAAAGACATGTTGTTATAACATTGATTCACATGGGAAAACTAACCAAATTGGCACCACAATTGTCTCTCTCAAAATCATTTCCACAATAGATGCAAAGAACTCCCACACACTGAGGTATTGAATAGTGAGCTTTGCTTTGTAAGATCATCATATTTTGGAGAAGGTTTGGAACTAGAGAGAAGAGCATCCAATAAAGCATCAAAGATCATGTTTGTTGACTACAACAGAGATGAAAAAAAAGAAAAATCAAAACCCACGAGTTCAAACACAGCCATAATTACTAAGGGCAAGACAGAAGTGAACTGCTATAATGCCCCACATAAAAGTGATGATAAAATATTTCCTCATGAGGTTGACCTCGCGACAATGAACCCTTAACTAAAACAAGAACTTGTGGAAAAATCCTAGCATGTAATACAGTATAACACCCAACATATAATTTTAATAAACTAAATTGAAAAAAATTGAAAAAAAGTCTACCATCCTAAATATAAAAATATATAATAAAAAATGAACCAATATATATTCATCTTGATCTCTATTTTTTACATATTGATAAAATTGATAAGATTGTACATTCATTTATTTTTTATCCATCTCAATGTTTTATAAATCCTAGGCTAAAA
This sequence comes from Picea engelmannii, assembly GCA_009831015.1. Taxonomy (NCBI): domain Eukaryota; kingdom Viridiplantae; phylum Streptophyta; class Pinopsida; order Pinales; family Pinaceae; genus Picea; species Picea engelmannii. The sequence goes on along the minus strand of ML814741.1, from coordinate 44,822 downwards.
TGGATCTATATTGTTATGTAGGCCTGCATCCCATTAACAAAGCACTAAAACCAAAAACATGTAAACAAACTAGCCCTACCTACATAATACCATGCATAAAATCAAGCATTGAAGGAGGAAGTCTCTATGGTAAGCCAGCCAGTAGTAAGAAGATTAGTAAGCATAGAAAGAGAGGTAAGCATGAGCTAGAAGCAATCATAGTTGGAGCATGTGGTCTAGCATTGTGGCCTATCCCTGATAAAGCTACTATAAAGAATTCCCAACCCTACTAACCCAGCTGATAATAGAACCTTTTGAATTGTCAATGGTTGCACACCTAATAAATGATGGAAGTTATGTGATAATAGACTCAAACATAGATGAAGTGATTTTATCACCATCAACTAGATTCAAAGTCCAAATGCAACCATCAATATATTAGAGTGAGTAAAATAAAACAATAAAACATGATATCAAGTGATGCAGGAGCATCGCCAACTCAGCAAGCGAGCTAGCATGGAAGACAATGAACAGTTGGACAAGCCCAACCGAAACTTTTTGAATTTTCATTCAATATGATGCGCCAATGTATAAATGATGCATTTATGAAAGCGCCTTTTGTATATTATATCAGACCTCGATCCATATGCTCTTGTCTGAAGTAGATAGGAGGCAATTAATAGATTTAATGCAGGTAGATAGGATTTTATTTCCAGATTAGACAGTTTTAGATGGAAGGAGGGAAAACGGATATAGACACCCTCATTGTACCATTGTAACATTAGCCATTATCAAGCATTCAGAAGAGAAGAGCAAGCAGAGAAAATTGTGAAGAACACCCATGTACAAGCGTTTGAATTAATAGAAGACAGTTCTGATTCAAATTCATGGCTTGTGTTGTTTCTCTGTGTATATTGTTTATATGCTCATGAGTGTTTTCTTTATTGATATGCATTTTCTCTGTATATGCTGTGCATGTGATTTCAGGGTTTAAACTGAAGTCTGAACGAGAATAAGTTTCAATTGTTTCTCTATCTGAGCCAGGAGATTCCTGCAAAGGGTGCAGTCGAATTCATCCGCAGGAGTGTGTGATGAAGGCTCAATAGTTTAACACTTGTTCTCATTCACCCCAAAGTGGAAATGGTTTGTTGAAGCCATGCAAGGAGTGCGCAGGCTGAAGAAGAAGTCTCAGTTGTGAATCTAAGCAAAGAAGATTGAAGACTGCTGCTGCAGGAAGTGCGCAGAGTCTGAAAGGTTCAACACCTGGTAAATTGTTGAATGTGGAGCGCGAGGAGTGTGCATAGGTTCCTCTGAAGAATCAGAGTTGAAAAGCTCAGGAGAGGCAGCACCTTCGTGATAATCATCTCAGGGTAGCACGGGAGATTCGTGCCGAAGAAATATCAGGCTAGAGTTGCAAGCGTAGGTGTTGGAGAGCAAGTTCGGGGAATGAACACTTAGCCATTCGCGAGAAATCTCCAAGGAGGAGGAATCAACGGTCAGAATTCGCGAGGGAAACAGAGAAATCCCATGGGCCGTTAGATCCCGCGAAAGTTGCGCAGGGTTTAAGCCCGAAGGAGCAGAGGAAGATCCCGGAGATTCGGAGTTCGGGATATCGGGGTTTCTGTGGTCGTGAAACTCTTGTAGAAAGGAATTGCGATCTGCGATTTCTGAAAGGATCTCAGCCATTGATCTCGGTGAGACATGTGTCAAGGAGCAGGGGAGTCAGTGGAACTCGGCTCATTGGAGCATCGGACTTCCAGAGCCAAGAGTCTAGTGTATGAATTCGTGATTAGCGAATTCCCGAGAGGATCAAGGTCATTGATCACAGCAGGGGTACGTGGCGCGAGATCCCAGGGAATCGAAGTTTAGCATTTCGGGGTTCTCGCATACAACGGAATCGCTGCAGGAGAAACCGCGATTTCACGATACCCAATAGAGTGGAACGGGAAGCGGTGACGTGGTGGATAGAGGTCATACGTGCATCGGGGTTCGGCATTTTGGGATTCTCGGGGATGGGAAACTCACGACAAGAGGAGTCACGAAATCCCGAAACGCGACAGTCCCACAGTCAAGGCAGGTGAGTGGAGGACAGGTGTCAGAAAGACCAGCCCTTCCGGGAGTCGACGCCAAGTGGCATCGGAGATTGGAGGATCGGGGATCCTGTGAGTGTAAGTTCTACACATCTCAACTCCGCGAAGTCCGAATTTCCGATAGGGGAAAAGGACCGTGATCTTGTGGAGTGACGGGTCACATGTGGGAAAGGTTAATCGGAGGGAGATAAAGTAAGCAGAGGTAATATCGGAGATCGGGAGTCAGGAATTCGTGGGAGCAGTGATTCACGACCTTGTAAAGGTCGATTTCCCGACAGGGTGATATTCCCGACAGAGCCAAGGAATACTTGGGGGAGCATTATATTGGGATTCGGGGATTGTGAGACCCGAGTGTAAGACTCGCGATCACGCGAGGTCCGATTTCCCGATAAGGCAGTAGGGAGATCGTAAAGAACATCCTGTGGGTGTAGAAGAGTCCCGCGTGAAGGGATTTGAAGAAGCAATTTAGATCTTTGGGCCAGGGAAAAAAAGGTCCTGGTGGGAGCAGGCGTGCCCTGGGTGTGCATGTTGCGTCAGAGTGGTATCAGAGCGGGGTTAACTCTTTGTTTTCTGCGACAGAGAGAGAGGGATAATTTCGCCATGCCACCCAGAAGGGAAAGTCAATCACCTGATCCAGAGGACAGGGATGTGCGAAGAAGAGGGAGACAAGCACAGGTGCCAGAAATGGAAAGGCAAATATGTGATCTCCGAGCGAGATTAGAAGATATGGAAGCAGCGCAGAGACACACAGCAAATGTTGGATATATGAGTGACTCTGAAGGCAAAGTTGAAGCTGAACAACAGGGAGAAGTTGCAGCCGAAGATGCAACCAATGAGCGATTGATTAAAGCTATCGCCCGAATGAGTTGAAAGACAAAAATGGACATTCCAACTTATGAAGGGAGTCTGGATGCAGAAGATTTATTGGATTGGATCTGATCTCTTGACACCTACTTCGATTATGAGGATATCGAAGAGGATAAAAAGGTCAGGCATGCGGTCACAAAATTGAAGGGACATGCAGCATTATGGTGGGACGAGCTTCAAGAAGATAGACGTTCCAAAGGTAAACAAAAGATCAAAAGCTGGGATCGAATGATTGCGAAGATGAAGGAAAAATTTATCCCAAGGGATTATCAAATCACACTATTCAGGAGGATGCAAAACCTGAGACAGAAGCTGATGACAGTGAAGGAGTACACTGAGGAATTTTACAAGCTCAATATCAGATCAAGTCATCGGGAGAGTGATGATGAAAAAGTCACCAGATACATGAATGGCTTAAGATACGATATCCAAGATGAGATGAGTAGGACAACCATCAAAACGGTGGAGGATGCGTGCCAGATGGCATTGAAGGCAGAAGAGAAGCTAAGTCGTAAGCCAGCACAGCGAGGTCGAGGTAAGATCCAGCCGAAAGGTAAAACAGTTGCCCAAGACAGGTTTCAAAAATATTAGGACGACTGAAAGAAGCCTCAGACAAGAACAGAAAGAGGCGAAATTTCACAGCGAGGCCAGCACGCTGAACAGCGAAGGCAGCAGACAGAACAGAGCGGAGGATACGCTGATAATAATACTTTTCCTCGTACCAGAGGTAGAGGAAGAGGCAGAGGAGGAGTCATCAAATGCTACACATGTGGGAAGAATGGACACAAAGTAGTTGACTGTCTAGATAGGAAGAAGGATGGAGGAGAAGCTCACATCGCCGAAGCACAGAGGCGAGCTGCTGAAGCAGAAGACGCAGAAGACGAAAGGTCATTGATGATGCGTAAAGTTCTCTTAACACCCGAGAAGGAGGTAGAGGACACATCTCAGAGAAGCAGACTGTTCAGAACCACATGCAAGACCAAGGACAGGAAATGCAAGGTTATTGTGGACAGTGGGAGCACAGACAATCTCGTTTCAACCGTGATGGTGGAAAAACTAGAATTGGAGACAACTGATCACCTGAGTCCATACAAAGTCTCATGGCTACAGAAGGGACATCAGGTGAGTGTCACTAAACAGTTCTTAGTTGACATCAAGATAGGAGGATATAATGATAAAATACTCTGTGATGTTATTCCTATGGATGTATGTCATTTATTGCTAGGCAGACCATGGCAATATGACAGGAACGTAGTTCATGATGGGAAGATGAATACGTATACTTTAGAGAAGAATGGAAGAACACATATGTTACTTCCGATAAAAGATAAGGAGGTGAAACCTGAAGTGAACAACAGGGTACTTCTCATGAGTGGGAAGGAACTTCTGGTGGAAGTAAAGAAGAAGGAGGATCCACAATTCTTTATGGTCGGAAAACCGAAAGTTGTTTTGACCAGCACAAGAGTGGATGATTTGCCGACAGAAATTCAGGAACTGTTGGAAGAGTTCGTTGATATAGTGGTGGACGAATTACCTCATTCGTTGCCACCGATGAGGAGCGTGAGTCATCACATAAACCTCATACCTGGAGCCAGTTTACCAAAGAAAGCCGCGTACAGGTTGACGCCGCAAGAGAATGAAGAGGTCAAAAGGCAGGTACAGGAACTGCTGGATAAAGGACTGATCAGGGAGAGTTTAAGTCCGTGTTTCATTCCAACGGTACTAAGTCCAAAGAAAGATGGAGGTTGGAGAATGTGTACAGATTCCAGAGCCATTAACAAGATAACCATCAGGTACAGGTTTCCATTTCCACGGATGGATGACTTGATGGACTGTCTGAGTGGAGCCAAATTTTTTTCAAAGGTGGATTTGAAAAGCGGATACCATCAGATTCGCATGAGGGAAGGCGATGAATGGAAGACAGCCTTCAAGACCAACGAAGGGTTGTGCGAATGGCTAGTCATGCCGTTTGGGTTGAGGAATGCACCAAGTACATTCATGAGGCTGATGAATGAAGTGTTGAAAGAGTTCATTGGTAAGTTTCTCATTGTGTATTTAGATGACATATTGATTTTCAGCAAAAAAAAAGAAGAACATCTGAAGCATTTAGCTGCAGTAATGAGGAAGCTACAGCAAGAGAGGTTGTTGGTCAACATGAGGAAATCTTCATTTATGAAGACAGAACTCATTTACTTTGGGTTTGTCATATCGGCAAATGAATTGAAGATGGATCCAAGTAAAGTGGAGGTGATTAGAAATTGGTCATCACCGAGAAATATTTTTGAGGTGAGAAGTTTTCATGGATTAGCTAGTTTCTACCGGAAATTCATCAGGAATTTCAGTGGAATTAGCGCAGCAATGATGGACACGGTCAAGAAAAGACATAAATATTTTCATTGGACTGAAGAGGCAGAAAAGAGCTTCAATCTGGTGAAGCAAAAGATCACGGAACAGCCGGTTTTGGTGTTGTCGGATTTTGCAAAGATATTCCAAGTGAAATGTGATGCAAGTGGCTTTGCCATTGGAGCGGTCTTGAGCCAGGAGGACAGACCAATTGCATATTTTAGCAAGAATTTGGATGAGGAAAAGGTGAAGTACTCAACATATGATAAGGAATTTTATGCTATCATACAGGCGTTGAAGAAGTGGAGGCATTACTTGATCCCAAAAGAATTTTTTCTGTATAGTGATAATCATGCATTGCAGTTTGTGACTCAGCAAGAGAAGTTGAATCAGAAACATGCTAAATGGGTAGAGTATATGCATAATTTTACATTTGTAATTAAACACATTTCAGGTACTGCTAACAAAGTGGCTGATGCTTTGAGCAGGAAGTGTTTGTTGCTGCGGGAGTTCCGAGTCAAAACATTGGGTTTTGAAAATCTTAAAGACATGTATGCAGGTGATGCAGATTTTGCAGAGGCATATGAGGCAGCTGAGAATCCAGTTCTCAGAGACAGAAGCCCATGGATGGATTACATGATCCAGAATGGATTGTTATTCAGAGGAAATCAGTTATGCATTCCGAATTTCTCCATGAGGGAGAATCTGCTAAAAGAAAATCACAGTGGAGGATTAGCAGGACATTTTGGCCACGACAAAACATTTGCAAAGCTGAACGAAGCCTATTTTTGGCCGAAGATGCGAACAAATGTCAAGAAGTTCGTTGACCGGTGCAGAATTTGCCAACATTCAAAGGGCAGAAAGCAGAATACGGGATTCTATCAATCATTACCCATACCTGAGAGGTCGTGGGATGAAATCAGCATGGATTTTGTATCAGGATTACCGAGGACACAAAGAGGACATGATTCGATCTTTGTGGTGGTTGACAGGTTTTCCAAAATGGCACATTTTATTCCATGCCAGAAGACCAGCGATGCGACTCATATCGCAAATTTGTTCTTCAAGGAGATTGTCAGACTTCATGGTTTACCCAGAAGCATAGTATCGGACAGGGATACAAAGTTCATTGGACATTTCTGGAGGACACTCTGGAAGAAGATGGGGACTAACTTGATGTTTAGTTCAGCCTATCATCCTCAGACGGATGGGCAAACAGAGGTTGTAAATAGGAGTCTGGGAGATTTGTTAAGAAGCTTGGTGACAGAACACCACAGCAGTTGGGACAACGTGTTGCCACAAGCAGAGTTTGCTTACAACGATTCAGTGAACAGAAGCACAGGCAAAAGTCCATTTGAAGTTGTATATGGTAGGTAGCCAAGAGGAATATCTGAACTAAGGGATTCAGAGCAGATAATGACTAAGAGTGCAAGCGCTGAAGAGTTCGCAGAAGCGATGGAAGAACTTCACAGCAGAGTGAAGCAGCGATTGCTGGAATCAAACCAAGAATATAAGCGCAGAGCGGATCAGCATTGGAGACAACTTTAGTTCGAAGTTGGTGATCTAGTTCTGGCACATCTGAGGAAGGAAAGGTTCCCAAGGGGAACATACAGCAAGCTAAAAATGAAGAAAATTGGACCATGCAGAGTCCTAAAGAAATTAGGAGAAAACGCTTATGAAATTGAATTGTCGGATGAGATTGGAATATCTCCGACATTCAATGTCTCAGACTTATATCCATATAAGGCTGAGGAAGCGGGAGCTAGAAGTGATGAACAGCCAAAGATCCAGTGGCAGAAGCAGATGCCAATTGCAGAAAAGCCATAGATGGAGCACATACTTGACAAGAGGGTGAGCAAAAGGACCAGACGAAAGGAATACTTCGAGTATCTGGTGAAATGGAAGAACCGTCCAGTAGAAGATGCCAGCTGGGAGACAGAAGCAGTGATCCAGAAGCATGGACAGACCGTGCAAGAGCTCATGGACAGGAGCCCATGAAAGTTTTCAAGCCGAAGAGTATGATGCAGGAGCATTGCCAACTCAGCAAGCGAGCCAGCATGGAAGACAATGAACAGCTGGACAAGCCCAACCAAACAATTTTGAATTTTCATTCAAGATGATGTGCCAATGTATAAATGATGCATTTATGAAAGCGCCTTTTGTATATTGTATCAGACCTCGAGCCATACGCTCTTGTCTGAAGTAGATAGGAGGCAATTAATAGATTTAATGCAGGTAGATAGGATTTTATTTCCAGATTAGACAGTTTTAGATGGAAGGAGGGAAAACGGATATAGACGCCCTCATTGTACCATTGTAACATTAGCCATTATCAAGCATTCAAAAGAGAAGAGCAAGCAGAGAAAATTGTGAAGAACACCCATGTACAGGCGTTTGAATTAATAGAAGACAGTTTTGATTCAAATTCATGGCTTGTGTTGTTTCTCTGTGTATATTGTTTATATGCTCATGAGTGTTTGCTTTCTTGATATGAATTTGCTCTGTATATCTTGTGCATGTGATTTCAGGGTTTAAACTGAAGTCTGAACGAGAATAAGTTTCAATTGTTTCTCTATCTGAGCCAGGAGATTCCTGCAAAGGGTGCAGTCGAATTCATCCACAGGAGTGCGTGATGAAGGCTCAATAGTTTAACACTTGTTCTCATTCACCCCGAAGTGGAAATGGGTTGTTGAAGCCTTGCAAGGAGTGCATAGGCTGAAGAAGAAGTCTCAGTTGTGAATCTGAGCAAAGAAGATTGAAGATTGCTACTGCAGGAAGTGCGCAGAGTCTGAAAGGTTCAACACCTGGTAAATTGTTGAATGTGGAGCGTGAGGAGTGTGCATAGGTTCCTCTGAAGAATCAGAGTTGAAAATCTCAGGAGGGGCAACACCTTCGTGATAATCATCTCAGGGTAGCATGGGAGATTCGTGCCGAAGAAAGCTCAGGCTAGAGTTGCAAGCGCAGGTGTTGGAGAGAAAGTTTGGGGAATGAACACTTAGCCATTCGCGAGAAATATCCAAGGAGGAGGAATCAACGGTCAGAATTTGCGAGGGAAACAGCGAAATCTCGTGGGTCGTTAGATCCCGCGAAAGTTGCGCAGGGTTTAAGCCCGAAGGAGCAGAGGAAGATCCCGGAGATTCGGAGTTCGGGATATCGGGGTTTCCGTGGTTGTGAAACTCTTGTAGAAAGGAATTGCAATCCGCAATTTCCGAAAGGATCTCAGCCGTTGATCTCGGTGAGACGCGTGTCAAGGAGTAGGGGAGTCAGTGGAACTCGGCTCATCGGAGCATCGGAACTTCCAGAGCCAAGAGTCTAGTGTATGAATTCGCGATTAGAAAATTCCCGAGAGGATCAGGGTCGTTGATCACAGCAGGGGTACGTGGCGCGGGATCCCGGAGAATCGGAGTTCAGCATTTCGGGGTTCTCGCATACAACGGAATCGCTGCAGGAGAAACCGCGATTTCGCGATACCCGATAGAGTGGAATGGGAAGCGGTGACGTGGTGGATAGAGGTCACACGTGCATCGGGGTTCGGCATTTCGGGATTCTCGGGGACGGGAAACTCACAACAAGAGGAGTCGCGAAATCTTGAAACGCGACAGTCCCACAGTCAAGGCAGTTGAGTGGAGGACAGGTGTCAGAAAGACCAGCCCTGCCGGGAGTCGATGCCAAGTGGCATCAGAGATCGGAGGATCAGGGATCCTGTGAGTGTAAGTTCTACACATCTCAACTCCGCGAAGTCCGAATTTTCGATAGGGGAAAAGGACCGTGATCTTGTGGAGCGACGGGTCACATGTGGGAAAGGTTAGCCGGAGGGAGCTAAAGTACGCGGAGGTAATATCGAAGATCGGGAGTCGGGAATTCGTGGGAGCAGTGATTCACGACCTTGTAAAGGTCGATTTCCTGACAGGGTGATATTCCCGACAGAGGCAAGGAATAATTGGGGGAGCATTATATCTGGATTCGGGGATTGTGAGACCCGAGTGTAAGACTCGCGATCACGCAAGGTCCGATTTCCCGATAAGGCAGCAGGGAGATCGTAAAGAACATCCTGTGGGTGTAGAAGAGTCCCGCATGAAGGGATTTGAAGAAGCAATTTAGCTCTTCGGGCCAAGAAAAAGAAGGTCCTGGTGGGAGCAGGCATGCCCTGGGTGCACGTGCTGCGTCATCAAGCCCAATGAAACATATTAAAATAACCTTTAAAGCTTAGCCATAGCTCCAAAGAAAAGAATTAAAGATTACCCTTTTAAAAAAATCCTCTTAGTTCTGCAACAACATGCTCCAATACACATGGACAATCAATCTAAAGAGGAGAGGTAGCAATACCAGCAAATGAATAACACATTCATCAACCACCAATGGTCATTACTTAAGTTTATGAACTTTCATTCAAAATGATAACAAGATGAAGAACACGGTTAATAAAATTATAGTATAAATGAGAACAAGATGAAGAATACAGTTAATCATATTATAGTATACGATAGAAAT